>JAMKOQ010000428.1:17056-55686 GCA_026770425.1 Boechera divaricarpa | reverse complement strand
TGTCACGAAATCTCGAAACGCAATGTCATAATAAAATTTGAAATATTAAAACATACACCACTTATGAGCATATTTATCCCCTTAATTCACTTTAGTGGTTCTCAGCATTTCATGAACTTATTTTCCTAGTTCTCGATTCTTATGAGTTATTTTTTAATGGAAGGTCACGAAATCACGAACGCAATGTCATAATAAAATTTGAAATATTAAAACATACACCACTTGTGAGCATATTAATCCCCTTAATTCACTTTGGTGGTTTTCAATATTTGATGAACTAAGTTTCCTCCCTCTCGATTCTGATGGATCATCAGAGCGTTGAGTAGGGAAAGAGTGTAGATCTCAGTGGACTGCGTAACTCATAATAAAATTTGAAATATTAAAACATACACCACTTATGAGCATATTTATCCCCTTAATTCACTTTAGTGGTTCTCAGCATTTCATGAACTTATTTTCCTAGTTCTCGATTCTTATGAGTTACCGCTGTTTTCAATGGAAGTTCACGAAATCACGAAATGCAATGTCATAATAAAATTTGAAATATTAAAACATACACCACTTGTGAGCATATTAATCCCCTTAATTCACTTTGGTGGTTTTCAACATTTGATGAACTAAGTTTCCTCCCTCTCGATTCTGATGAGTTATCGCAGTTTTCAATGGAAGGTCACGAAATCTCGAAACGCAATGTCATAATAAAATTTCAAATATTAAATCATACACCACTTATGAGCATATTTATCCCCTTAATTCACTTTGGTGATTTTCAACATTTCATGAACTTATTCTCCTCCTTCACGATTCTTATGAGTTATCGCTGTTTTCAATGGAAGGTTCACGAAATCTCGAAAAGCAATGTCATAATAAAGTTTGACATATTATGAGCATATTTATCCCCTTAATTCACTTTGGTGATTTTCAACATTTCATGAACTTATTCTCCTCCTTCATGATTCTTATGAGTTATCATGTTTTCAATGGAAGGTCACGAAATCTCGAAACGCAAAGTCATAATAAAATTTCAAATATTGAAACATACAACACTTAGGAGCATATTTATCCCCTTAATTCACTTTAGTGGTTCTCAGCATTTCATGAACTTATTTTCCTAGTTCTCGATTCTTATGAGTTATCGCTGTTTTCAATGGAAGTTCACGAAATCACGAAATGCAATGTCATAATAAAATTTGAAATATTGAAACATACACCACTTGTGAGCATATTAATCCCCTTAATTCACTTTGGTGGTTTTCAACATTTGATGAACTAAGTTTCCTCCCTCTCGATTCTGATGAGTTATCGCAGTTTTCAATGGAAGGTCACGAAATCTCGAAACGCAATGTCATAATAAAATTTGAAATATTAAAACATACACCACTTATGAGCATATTTATCCCCTTAATTCACTTTAGTGGTTCTCAGCATTTCATGAACTTATTTTCCTAGTTCTCGATTCTTATGAGTTATCGCTGTTTTCAATGGAAGTTCACGAAATCACGAAATGCAATGTCATAATAAAATTTGAAATATTAAAACATACACCACTTGTGAGCATATTAATCCCCTTAATTCACTTTGGTGGTTTTCAATATTTCATGAACTAATTTTTCTTACTCTTACTTCGAACAACGTAATATACACTTTATCCCAACACCACGATATTCCGATATGCAATGTCATAATAAAATTTGAAATATTAAAACATACACCACTTATGAGCATATTTATCCCCTTAATTCACTTTAGTGGTTCTCAGCATTTCACGAACTTATTTTCCTAGTTCTCGATTCTTATGAGTTATCGCAGTTTTCAATGGAAGGTCACGAAATCTCGAAACGCAATGTCAAAATAAAATTTCACATATTAAATCATACACCACTTATGAGCATATTTATCCCCTTAATTCACTTTGGTGATTTTCAACATTTCATGAACTAAGTTTCCTCCCTCTCGATTGATCGGAATTATCGCGTGTAGGAACGGAGTGTAAATATATCTCGAAACCCAATGTCATAATAAAATTTGAAATATTAAAACATACACCACTTATGAGCATATTTATCCCCTTAATTCACTTTAGTGGTTCTCAGCATTTCATGAACTTATTTTCCTATTTCTCGATTCTTATGAGTTATCGCTGTTTTCAATGGAAGTTCACGAAATCACGAAATGCAATGTCATAATAAAATTTGAAATATTGAAACATACACCACTTGTGAGCATATTAATCCCCTTAATTCACTTTGGTGGTTTTCAACATTTGATGAACTAAGTTTCCTCCCTCTCGATTCTGATGAGTTATCGCAGTTTTCAATGGAAGGTCACGAAATCTCGAAACGCAATGTCATAATAAAATTTCAAATATTAAATCATACACCACTTATGAGCATATTTATCCCCTTAATTCACTTTGGTGATTTTCAACATTTCATGAACTTATTCTCCTCCTTCATGATTCTTATGAGTTCATTGGAAGGTCACGAAATCTCGAAACGCAAAGTCATAATAAAATTTCAAATATTGAAACATACAACACTTAGGAGCATATTTATCCCCTTAATTCACTTTAGTGGTTCTCAGCATTTCATGAACTTATTTTCCTATTTCTCGATTCTTATGAGTTATCGCTGTTTTCAATGGAAGTTCACGAAATCACGAAATGCAATGTCATAATAAAATTTGAAATATTGAAACATACACCACTTGTGAGCATATTAATCCCCTTAATTCACTTTGGTGGTTTTCAACATTTCATGAACTAAGTTTCCTCCCTCTCGATTCGATGAGTTATCGCAGTTTTCAATGGAAGGTCACGAAATCTCGAAACGCAATGTCATAATAAAATTTGAAATATTAAAACATACACCACTTGTGAGCATATTAATCCCCTTAATTCACTTTGGTGGTTTTCAAACATTTGATGAACTAAGTTTCCTCCCTCTCGATTCCGATGAGTTATCGCAGTTTTCAATGGAAGGTCACGAAATCTCGAAACGCAATGTCATAATAAAATTTGAAATATTAAAACATACACCACTTATGAGCATATTTATCCCCTTAATTCACTTTAGTGGTTCTCAGCATTTCATGAACTTATTTTCCTAGTTCTCGATTCTTATGAGTTATCGTTTTCAATGGAAGTTCACGAAATCACGAAATGCAATGTCATAATAAAATTTGAAATATTAAAACATACACCACTTGTGAGCATATTAATCCCCTTAATTCACTTTGGTGGTTTTCCATATTTCATGAACTAAGTTTTCTCCCTCTCGATTCGATGAGTTATCGCAGTTTTCAATGGAAGGTCACGAAATCTCGAAACGCAATGTCATAATAAAATTTGAAATATTAAAACATACACCACTTATGAGCATATTTATCCCCTTAATTCACTTTAGTGGTTCTCAGCATTTCACGAACTTATTTTCCTAGTTCTCGATTCTTATGAGTTATCGCTGTTTTTAATGGAAGGTCACGAAATCACGAAATGCAATGTCATAATAAAATTTGAAATATTAAAACATACACCACTTGTGAGCATATTAATCCCCTTAATTCACTTTGGTGGTTTTCAATATTTCATGAACTAAGTGACCTGACTCTCGATTTGTAGGAGTAAAGTATAGTTTCAATGGGTGGTCATGTAATCTCGAAACGCAATGTCATAATAAAATTTGAAATATTAAAACATACACCACTTATGAGCATATTTATCCCCTTAATTCACTTTAGTGGTTCTCAGCATTTCACGAACTTATTTTCCTAGTTCTCGATTCTTATGAGTTACCGCTGTTTTCAATGGAAGTTCACGAAATCACGAAATGCAATGTCATAATAAAATTTGAAATATTGAACCATACACCACTTGTGAGCATATTAATCCCCTGAATTCACTTTAGTGGTTTTCAACATTTCATGAACTAAGTTTCCTCCCTCTCGATTCTGATGAGTTATCGCAGTTTTCAATGGAAGGTCACGAAATCTCGAAACGTAATGTCATAATAAAATTTCAAATATTAAATCATACACCACTTATGAGCATATTTATCCCCTTAATTCACTTTGGTGATTTTCAACATTTCATGAACTTATTCTCTTCCTTCACGATTCTTATGAGCCCAATGGAAGGTCACGAAATCTCGAAAAGCAATGTCATAATAAAGTTTGACATATTATTATGAGCATATTTATCCCCTTAATTCACTTTGGTGATTTTCAACATTTCATGAACTTATTCTCCTCCTTCATGATTCTTATGAGTTCATTGGAAGGTCACGAAATCTCGAAACGCAAAGTCATAATAAAATTTCAAATATTGAAACATACAACACTTAGGAGCATATTTATCCCCTTAATTCACTTTAGTGGTTCTCAGCATTTCATGAACTTATTTTCCTATTTCTCGATTCTTATGAGTTATCGCTGTTTTCAATGGAAGTTCACGAAATCACGAAATGCAATGTCATAATAAAATTTGAAATATTGAAACATACACCACTTGTGAGCATATTAATCCCCTTAATTCACTTTGGTGGTTTTCAACATTTGATGAACTAAGTTTCCTCCCTCTCGATTCTGATGAGTTATCGCAGTTTTCAATGGAAGGTCACGAAATCTCGAAACGCAATGTCATAATAAAATTTGAAATATTAAAACATACACCACTTGTGAGCATATTAATCCCCTTATTTCACTTTTGTTGTTATTAATACGTCGTGAACTAAGATTTACACTCTTTCCTTCCAAGGAGTTATCGCGATTTTCAATGGAAGGTCACGAAATCTCGAAACGCAATGTCATAATAAAATTTGAAATATTAAAACATACACCACTTATGAGCATATTTATCCCCTTAATTCACTTTAGTGGTTCTCAGCATTTCATGAACTTATTTTCCTAGTTCTGGATTCTTATGAGTTACCGCTCTTTTCAATGGAAGTTCACGAAATCACGAAATGCAATGTCATAATAAAATTTGAAATATTAAAACATACACCACTTGTGAGCATATTAATCCCCTTAATTCACTTTGGTGGTTTTCAACATTTGATGAACTAAGTTTCCTCCCTCTCGATTCTGATGAGTTATCGCAGTTTTCAATTGAAGGTCACGAAATCTCGAAACGCAATGTCATAATAAAATTTCAAATATTAAATCATACACCACTTATGAGCATATTTATCCCCTTAATTCACTTTGGTGATTTTCAACATTTCATGAACTTATTCTCCTCCTTCATGATTCTTATGAGTTCAATGGAAGGTCACGAAATCTCGAAACGCAAAGTCATAATAAAATTTCAAATATTGAAACATACAACACTTAGGAGCATATTTATCCCCTTAATTCACTTTAGTGGTTCTCAGCATTTCATGAACTTATTTTCCTAGTTCTCGATTCTTATGAGTTATCGCTGTTTTCAATGGAAGTTCACGAAATCACGAAATGCAATGTCATAATAAAATTTGAAATATTGAAACATACACCACTTGTGAGCATATTAATCCCCTTAATTCACTTTGGTGGTTTTCAACATTTGATGAACTAAGTTTCCTCCCTCTCGATTCTGATGAGTTATCGCAGTTTTCAATGGAAGGTCACGAAATCTCGAAACGCAATGTCATAATAAAATTTGAAATATTAAAACATACACCACTTGTGAGCATATTAATCCCCTTAATTCACTTTGGTGGTTTTCAACATTTGATGAACTAAGTTTCCTCCCTCTCGATTCTGATGAGTTATCGTAGTTTTCAATGGAAGGTCACGAAATCTCGAAACGCAATGTCATAATAAAATTTGAAATAATAAAACATACACCACTTATGAGAATATTTATCCCCTTAATTCACTTTAGTGGTTCTCAGCATTTCATGAACTTATTTTCCTAGTTCTCGATTCTTATGAGTTATCGCTGTTTTCAATGGAAGTTCACGAAATCACGAAATGCAATGTCATAATAAAATTTGAAATATTAAAACATACATCACTTGTGAGCATATTAATCCCCTTAATATCACTTTGGTGGTTTTCAATATTTCATGAACTAAGTTTTCTCCCTCTCGATTCTGATGAGTTATCGCAGTTTTCAATGGAAGGTCACGAAATCTCGAAACGCAATGTCATAATAAAATTTGAAATATTAAAACATACACCACTTATGAGAATATTTATCCCCTTAATTCACTTTAGTGGTTCTCAGCATTTCATGAACTTATTTTCCTAGTTCTCGATTCTTATGAGTTATCATTGTTTTTAATGGAAGGTCACGAAATCACGAAACGCAATGTCATAATAAAATTTGAAATATTAAAACATACACCACTTGTGAGCATATTAATCCTCTAAATTCACTTTGGTGGTTTTCAACATTTCATGAACTAAGTTTCCTCCCTCTCGATTACGATGAGTTATCGCAGTTTTCAATGGAAGGTCACGAAATCTCGAAACGCAATGTCATAATAAAATTTGAAATATTAAAACATACACCACTTATGAGCATATTTATCCCCTTAATTCACTTTAGTGGTTCTCAGCATTTCATGAACTTATTTTCCTAGTTCTCGATTCTTATGAGTTATGCATTTGTTTTCAATGGAAGTTCACGAAATCACGAAATGCAATGTCATAATAAAATTTGAAATATTAAAACATACACCACTTGTGAGCATATTAATCCCCTTAATTCACTTTGGTGGTTTTCAACATTTGATGAACTAAGTTTCCTCCCTCTCGATTCGATGAGTTATCGCAGTTTTCAATGGAAGGTCACGAAATCTCGAAACGCAATGTCATAATAAAATTTCAAATATTAAATCATACACCACTTATGAGCATATTTATCCCCTTAATTCACTTTGGTGATTTTCAACATTTCATGAACTTATTCTCCTCCTTCACGATTCTTATGAGTTATCATTGTTTTCAATGGAAGGTCACGAAATCTCGAAAAGCAATGTCATAATAAAGTTTGACATATTAAACATACACACTTGTGAGCATATTTATCCCCTTAATTCACTTTGGTGATTTTCAACATTTCATGAACTTATTCTCCTCCTTCATGATTCTTATTAGTTCAATGGAAGGTCACGAAATCTCGAAACGCAATGTCATAATAAAATTTCAAATATTGAAACATACAACACTTAGGAGCATATTTATCCCCTTAATTCACTTTAGTGGTTCTCAGCATTTCATGAACTTATTTTCCTAGTTCTCGATTCTTATGAGTTATCGCTGTTTTCAATGGAAGTTCACGAAATCACGAAATGCAATGTCATAATAAAATTTGAAATATTAAAACATACACCACTTGTGAGCATATTAATCCCCTTAATTCACTTTGGTGGTTTTCAAGATTTCATGAACTTATTTTCTTTTTAATCATACCTCAACAGTTATCATCTACTTTAATTGAATGTACCGCAATCTTCCGATCTAAAGTCATAATAAAATTTCAAATATTAAAACATACACCACTTATGAGCATATTTATCCCCTTAATTCACTTTAGTGGTTCTCAGCATTTCATGAACTTATTTTCCTAGTTCTCGATTCTTATGAGTTATCGCTGTTTTTAATGGAAGGTCACGAAATCACGAAACGCAATGTCATAATAAAATTTGAAATATTAAAACATACACCACTTGTGAGCATATTAATCCCCTTAATATCACTTTGGTGGTTTTCAATATTTCATGAACTAAGTTTCCTCCCTCTCGTTTCTGATGAGTTATCGCAGTTTTCAATGGAAGGTCACGAAATCTCGAAACGCAATGTCATAATAAAATTTGAAATATTAAAACATACACCACTTATGAGCATATTTATCCCCTTAATTCACTTTAGTGGTTCTCAGCATTTCATGAACTTATTTTCCTAGTTCTCGATTCTTATGAGTTACCGCTGTTTTCAATGGAAGTTCACGAAATCACGAAATGCAATGTCATAATAAAATTTGAAATATTAAAACATACACCACTTGTGAGCATATTAATCCCCTTAATTCACTTTGGTGGTTTTCAACATTTGATGAACTAAGTTTCCTCCCTCTCGATTCTGATGAGTTATCGCAGTTTTCAATGGAAGGTCACGAAATCTCGAAACGCAATGTCATAATAAAATTTCAAATATTAAATCATACACCACTTATGAGCATATTTATCCCCTTAATTCACTTTGGTGATTTTCAACATTTCATGAACTTATTCTCCTCCTTCACGATTCTTATGAGTTCAATGGAAGGTCACGAAATCTCGAAAAGCAATGTCATAATAAAGTTTGACATATTATGAGCATATTTATCCCCTTAATTCACTTTGGTGATTTTCAACATTTCATGAACTTATTCTCCTCCTTCATGATTCTTATGAGTTCAATGGAAGGTCACGAAATCTCGAAACGCAAAGTCATAATAAAATTTCAAATATTGAAACATACAACACTTAGGAGCATATTTATCCCCTTAATTCACTTTAGTGGTTCTCAGCATTTCATGAACTTATTTTCCTAGTTCTCGATTCTTATGAGTTATCGCTGTTTTCAATGGAAGTTCACGAAATCACGAAATGCAATGTCATAATAAAATTTGAAATATTGAAACATACACCACTTGTGAGCATATTAATCCCCTTAATTCACTTTGGTGGTTTTCAACATTTGATGAACTAAGTTTCCTCCCTCTCGATTCTGATGAGTTATCGCAGTTTTCAATGGAAGGTCACGAAATCTCGAAACGCAATGTCATAATAAAATTTGAAATATTAAAACATACACCACTTGTGAGCATATTAATCCCCTTAATTCACTTTGGTGGTTTTCAACATTTGATGAACTAAGTTTCCTCCCTCTCGATTCTGATGAGTTATCGCTGTTTTCAATGGAAGGTCACGAAATCTCGAAACGCAATGTCATAATAAAATTTCAAATATTAAATCATACACCACTTATGAGCATATTTATCCCCTTAATTCACTTTGGTGATTTTCAACATTTCATGAACTTATTCTCCTCCTTCACGATTCTTATGAGTTCAATGGAAGGTCACGAAATCTCCAAAAGCAAAGTCATAATAAAGTTTGACATATTAAAAAGTATATTTATCCCCTTAATTCACTTTGGTGATTTTCAACATTTCATGAACTTATTCTCCTCCTTCATGATTCTTATGAGTTCAATGGAAGGTCACGAAATCTCGAAACGCAAAGTCATAATAAAATTTCAAATATTGAAACATACAACACTTAGGAGCATATTTATCCCCTTAATTCACTTTAGTGGTTCTCAGCATTTCATGAACTTATTTTCCTAGTTCTCGATTCTTATGAGTTATCGCTGTTTTCAATGGAAGTTCACGAAATCACGAAATGCAATGTCATAATAAAATTTGAAATATTAAAACATACACCACTTATGAGCATATTTATCCCCTTAATTCACTTTAGTGGTTCTCAGCATTTCATGAACTTATTTTCCTAGTTCTCGATTCTTATGAGTTATCGCTGTTTTCAATGGAAGGTCACGAAATCTCGAAACGCAATGTCATAATAAAATTTGAAATATTAAAACATACACCAGTTGTGAGCATATTAATCCCCTTAATTCACTTTGGTGGTTTTCAATATTTCATGAACTAAGTTTCCTCCCTCTCGATTCTGATGAGTTATCGCAGTTTTCAATGGAAGGTCACGAAATCTCGAAACGCAATGTCATAATAAAATTTGAAATATTAAAACATACACCACTTATGAGCATATTTATCCCCTTAATTCACTTTAGTGGTTCTCAGCATTTCATGAACTTATTTTCCTAGTTCTCGATTCTTATGAGTTATCGCTGTTTTCAATGGAAGTTCACGAAATCACGAAACGCAATGTCATAATAAAATTTGAAATATTAAAACATACACCACTTGTGAGCATATTAATCCCCTTAATATCACTTTGGTGGTTTTCAATATTTCATGAACTAAGTTTCCTCCCTCTCGATTCTGATGAGTTATCGCAGTTTTCAATGGAAGGTCACGAAATCTCGAAACGCAATGTCATAATAAAATTTGAAATATTAAAACATACACCACTTGTGAGCATATTAATCCCCTTAATTCACTTTGGTGGTTTTCAACATTTGATGAACTAAGTTTCCTCCCTCTCGATTCTGATGAGTTATCGCAGTTTTCAATGGAAGGTCACGAAATCTCGAAACTCAATGTCATAATAAAATTTGAAATATTAAAATATACACCATTTATGAGCATATTTATCCCCTTAATTCACTTTAGTGGTTCTCAGCATTTCACGAACTTATTTTCCTAGTTCTCGATTCTTATGAGTTAACGCTGTTTTTAATGGAAGTTCACGAAATCACGAAATGCAATGTCATAATAAAATTTGAAATATTAAAACATACACCACTTGTGAGCATATTAATCCCCTTAATATCACTTTGGTGGTTTTCAATATTTCATGAACTAAGTTTCCTCCCTCTCGATTCTGATGAGTTATCGCAGTTTTCAATGGAAGGTCACGAAATCTCGAAACGCAATGTCATAATAAAATTTGAAATATTAAAACATACACCACTTATGAGAATATTTATCCCCTTAATTCACTTTAGTGGTTCTCAGCATTTCATGAACTTATTTTCCTAGTTCTCGATTCTTATGAGTTATCGCTGTTTTTAATGGAAGGTCACGAAATCACGAAACGCAATGTCATAATAAAATTTGAAATATTAAAACATACACCACTTGTGAGCATATTAATCCTCTTAATATCACTTTGGTGGTTTTCAATATTTCATGAACTAAGTTTCCTCCCTCTCGATTCTGATGAGTTATCGCAGTTTTCAATGGAAGGTCACGAAATCTCGAAACGCAATGTCATAACAAAATTTGAAATATTAAAACATACACCACTTATGAGAATATTTATCCCCTTAATTCACTTTAGTGGTTCTCAGCATTTCATGAACTTATTTTCCTAGTTCTCGATTCTTATGAGTTACCGCTGTTTTCAATGGAAGTTCACGAAATTACGAAATGCAATGTCATAATAAAATTTGAAATATTGAAACATACACCACTTGTGAGCATATTAATCCCCTTAATTCACTTTGGTGGTTTTCAACATTTGATGAACTAAGTTTTCTCCCTCTCGATTCTGATGAGTTATCGCAGTTTTCAATGGAAGGTCACGAAATCTCGAAACGCAATGTCATAATAAAATTTCAAATATTAAATCATACACCACTTGTGAGCATATTAATCCCCTTAATTCACTTTGGTGGTTTTCAACATTTGAGGAACTAAGTTTCCTCCCTCTCGATTCTGATGAGTTATCGCAGTTTTCAATGGAAGGTCACGAAATCTCGAAACGCAATGTCATAATAAAATTTCAAATATTAAATCATACACCACTTATGAGCATATTTATCCCCTTAATTCACTTTGGTGATTTTCAACATTTCATGAACTTATTCTCCTCCTTCACGATTCTTATGAGTTCAATGGAAGGTCAAAAAATCTCGAAAAGCAATGTCATAATAAAGTTTGACATATTATGAGCATATTTATCCCCTTAATTCACTTTGTTGATTTTCAACAATTCATGAACTTATTTTCCTAGTTCTCGATTCTTATGAGTTATCGCTGTTTTCAATGGAAGGTCACGAAATCTCGAAACACAAAGTCATAATAAAATTTCAAATATTGAAACATACAACACTTAGGAGCATATTTATCCCCTTAATTCACTTTAGTGGTTCTCAGCATTTCATGAACTTATTTTCCTAGTTCTCGATTCTTATGAGTTATCGCTGTTTTCAATGGAAGTTCACGAAATCACGAAATGCAATGTCATAATAAAATTTGAAATATTGAACCATACACCACTTGTGAACATATTAATCCCCGGAATTCACTTTGGTGGTTTTCAACATTTCATGAACTAAGTTTCCTCCCTCTCGATTCTGATGAGTTATCGCAGTTTTCAATGAAAGGTCACGAAATCTCGAAACGCAATGTCATAATAAAATTTGAAATATTAAAACATACACCACTTATGAGCTTATTTATCTCCTTGGTGCACTTTAGTGGTTCTCAGCATTTCATGAACTTATTTTCCTAGTTCTCGATTCTTATGAGTTATCGGCTGACTTTCAATGGGAAGTTCACGAAATCACGAAAATGCAATGTCATAATAAAATTTGAAATATTAAAACGCCACCACTTGTGAGCATATTAATCCCCTTAATTCACTTTGGTGGTTTTCAACATTTGATGAACTAAGTTTCCTCCCTCTCGGTCCACGATGAGTTATCGCAGTTTTCAATGGAAGGTCACGAAATCTCCGAAACGCAATGTCATAATAAAATTTCAAATATTAAATCATACACAACTTATGAGCATATTTATCCCCTTAATTCACTTTAGTGGTTCTCAGCATTTCATGAACTTATTTTTCCTAGTTCTCGATTCTTATGAGTGCTCATTTGTTTTTAATGGAAGGTCACGAAATCTGAAAGCGCAATGTCATAATAAAATTTGAAATATTAAAACATACACCACTTGTGAGCATATTAATCCCCTTAATATACTTTGGTGGTTTTCAATATTTCATGAACTAAGTTTCCTCCCTCTCGATTCGATGAGTTATCGCGGTTTTCAATGGAAGGTCACGAAATCTCGAAACGCAATGTCATAATAAAATTTGAAATATTAAAACATACACCATTTATGAGCATATTTATCCCCTTAATTCACTTTAGTGGTTCTCAGCATTTCACGAACTTATTTTCGTAGTTCTCGATTCTTATGAGTTATCTATTTGTTTAATGGAAGGTCACGAAATCTCGAAACGCAATGTCATAGTAAAATTTGAAATATTCGCAACATACACCACTTGTGAGCATATTAATCCCCTTAATTCACTTTGGTCGTTTTCAACATTTGATGAACTCAGTTTCCTCCCTCTCGATTCGGATGAGTTATCGCGAGTTTTCAATGGAAAGTCACGAAATCTCGAAACGCAATGTCAAAATAAAAAATTTGCAATGTTAAATGTGCACCACTTGTGAGCTCCTTTATCCCCTTAATTCACTTTGGTGATTTTCAACATTTCATGAACTTTATTCTCCTCCTTCACGATTCTTATGAGTTCAATGGAAGCTCACGAAATCTCGAAAAGCAATGTTATAATAAAGTTTGACATATTATGAGCATATTTATCCCCCTTAATTCACTTTGGTGATTTTCAACATTTCATGAACTTATTCTCCTCCTTCATGATTCTTATGAGTTCAATGGAAGGTCACGAAATCTCGAAACGCAAAGTCACCAATAAAATTTCAAATATTGAAACATACAACACTTGGAAACATTTTTATCCCCTTAATTCACTTTAGTGGTTCGGCATTCGCCGAACTTATTTTTTTCCTAGTTCTCGATTCTTATGAGTTATCTCTATTTCATTTCAATGGAAATTTCACGAATGTCACGAAGTACAATGTCATAATAAAATTTGAAATATTGAAACATACACCACTTGTGAGCATATTAATGTCCCGCTTAATTCACTTTGGTGATTTTCGACATTTCATGAACTAAGTTTCCTCCCTCTCGGTCCCGATGAGTTATCGCAGTTTTCAATGGAAGATCACGAAATCTCGAAACCGCAATGTCATAATAAAATTTGAAATATTAAAACATACACCACTTGTGAGCATATTAATCCCCTTAATTCACTTTGGTCAGTTTCAACATTTGATGAACTAAGTTTCCTCCCTCTCGATTCCTGATGAGTTATCGCAGTTTTCAATGGAAGGTCACGAAATCCTCGAAACGCAATGTCATAATAAAATTTCAAATATTAAATCATACACGCCTTATGAGCATGTTTATCCCCTTAATTCACTTTGGTGATTTTCAACATTTTATGAACTTATTCTCCTCCTTCACGATTCTTATGGAAGTTCAATGGAAGAGAACCACGAAATCTCGAAAAGCAATGTCATAATAAAGTTTGACATATTATGAGCATATTTATCCCCTTAATTCACTTTGGTGATTTTCAACATTTCATGAACTTATTCTCCTCCTTCATGATTCTTATGAGTGATGGAAGGTCACGAAATCTCGAAACGCAAAGTCATAATAAAATTTCAAATGTTGAAACATACAACACTTAGGAGCATATTTATCCCCTTAATTCACTTTAGTGGTTCTCAGCATTTCATGAACTTTATTTTTTCCCTAACATTCTTGATTCTATAGCATGAGTTATATTGTTTTCAATGGAAGTTCACGAAAATCACGAAATGCAATGTCATAATAAAATTTGAAATGTTGAAACATACACCACTTGTGAGCATATTAATCCCCTTAATTCACTTTGGTGGTTTTCAACATTTCATGAACTAAGTTTCCTCCCTCTCGGTCCCGATGGGTGTATCGCAGTTTTTCGATGGAAGGTCACGAAATCTCGAAACGCAATGTCATAATAAAATTTGAAATATTAAAACATACACCACTTGTGAGCATATTAATCCCCTTAATTCACTTTGGTCGTTTACAACATTTGATGAACTAAGTTTCCTCCCTCTCGATTCTGATGAGTTATCGCAGTTTTCAATGGAAGGTCACGAAATCTCGAAACGCATTGTCATAATAAAATTTCAAATATTAAATCATACACCACTTATGAGCATATTTATCCCCTTAATTCACTTTGGTGATTTTCAACATTTCATGAACTTATTCTCCTCCTTCACGATTCTTATGAGTTCAATGGAAGGTCACGAAATCTCGAAAAGCAATGTCATAATAAAATTTGACATATTATGAGCATATTTAACCACTGAATTCACTTTGGTGATTTTCAACATTTCATGAACTTATTCTCCTCCTTCATGATTCTTATGAGTTCAATGGAAGGTCACGAAATCTCGAAACGCAAAGTCATAATAAAATTTCAAATATTGAAACATACAACACTTAGGAGCATATTTATCCCCTTAATTCACTTTGGTGGTTCTCAGCATTTCATGAACTTATTTTCCTAGTTCTCGATTCTTATGAGTTATCGCTGTTTTCAATGGAAGGTCACGAAATCTCGAAACGCAATGTCATAATAAAATTTGAAATATTAAAACATACACCACTTATGAGCATATTTATCACCTTAATTCACTTTAGTGGTTCTCAACATTTCATGAACTTATTTTCCTAATTGTCGATTCTTATGAGTTATCTCAGTTTTCAATGGAAGGTCACGAAATCTCGAAACGCAATGTCATAATAAAATTTGAAATATTAAAACATACACCACTTGTGAGCATATTAATCCCCTAAATTCACTTTGGTGGTTTTCAATATTTCATGAACTAAGTTTCCTCCCTCTCGATTCTGATGAGTTATCGCAGTTTTCAATGGAAGGTCACGAAATCTCGAAACGCAATGTCATAATAAAATTTCAAATATTAAAACATACACCACTTATGAGCATATTTATCCCCTTAATTCACTTTAGTGGTTCTCAGCATTTCATGAACTAAGTTTCCTCCCTCTCGATTCTGATGAGTTATCGCAGTTTTCAATGGAAGGTCACGAAATCTCGAAACGCAATGTCATAATAAAATTTGAAATATTAAAACATACACCACTTGTGAGCATATTAATCCCCTTAATTCACTTTAGTGGTTCTCAGCATTTCATGAACTAAGTTTCCTCCCTCTCGATTCTGATGAGTTATCGCAGTTTTCAATGGAAGGTCACGAAATCTCGAAACGCAATGTCATAATAAAATTTGAAATATTAAAACATACACCACTTATGAGCATATTTATCCCCTTAATTCACTTTAGTGGTTCTCAGCATTTCATGAACTTATTATCCTCATTCCATATTGTTGGGAATGAATTGAAATGTCACTAAATCTCAAAAAGCAATGTCATAATAAAGTTTGACATATTATGAGCATATTTATCCCCTTAATTCACTTTGGTGATTTTCAACATTTCATGAACTTATTCTCCTCCTTCATGATTCTTATGAGTTCAATGGAAGGTCACGAAATCTCGAAACGCAAAGTCATAATAAAATTTCAAATATTGAAACATACAACACTTAGGAGCATATTTATCCCCTTAATTCACTTTAGTGGTTCTCAGCATTTCATGAACTTATTTTCCTAGTTCTCGATTCTGATGAGTTATCGCTGTTTTCAATGGAAGGTCACGAAATCTCGAAACGCAATGTCATAATAAAATTTGAAATATTAAAACATACACCACTTGTGAGCATATTAATCCCCTTAATTCACTTTGGTGGTTTTCAACATTTCATGAACTAAGTTTCCTCCTTCTCGATTCTGATGAGTTATCGCTGTTTTCAATGGAAGGTCACGAAATCTCGAAACGCAATGTCATAATAAAATTTGAAATATTAAAACATACACCAGTTGTGAGCATATTAATCCCCTTAATTCACTTTGGTGGTTTTCAATATTTCATGAACTAAGTTTCCTCCCTCTCGATTCTGATGAGTTATCGCAGTTTTCAATGGAAGGTCACGAAATCTCGAAACGCAATGTCATAATAAAATTTGAAATATTAAAACATACACCACTTGTGAGCATATTAATCCCCTTAATTCACTTTGGTGGTTTTCAACATTTCATGAACTTATTCTCCTCCTTCACGATTCTTATGAGTTCAATGGAAGGTCACGAAATCTCGAAAGCAATGTCATAATAAAATTTGACATATTATGAGCATATTTATCCCCTTAATTCACTTTGGTGGTTTTCAACATTTCATGAACTTATTCTCCTCCTTCACGATTCTTATGAGTTCAATGGAAGGTCACGAAATCTCGAAAGCAATGTCATAATAAAATTTGACATATTATGAGCATATTTATCCCCTTAATTCACTTTGGTGGTTTTCAACATTTCATGAACTTATTCTCCTCCTTCATGATTCTTATGAGTTCAATGGAAGGTCACGAAATCTCGAAACGCAATGTCATAATAAAATTTGAAATATTGAAACATACACCACTTATGAGCATATTTATCCCCTTAATTCACTTTAGTGGTTCTCAACATTTCATGAACTTATTTTCCTAGTTCTCGATTCTTATGAGTTACCGCTGTTTTCAATGGAAGTTCACAAAATCACGAAATGCAATGTCATAATAAAATTTGAAATATTAAAACATACACCACTTGTGAGCATATTAATCCCCTAAATTCACTTTAATGGTTTTCAACATTTCATGAACTAAGTTTCCTCCCTCTCGATTCTTATGAGTTATCGCTGTTTTCAATGGAAATTCACGAAATCTCGAAACGCAATGTCATAATAAAATTTGAAATATTGAAACATACACCACTTGTGAACATATTAATCCCCTTAATTCACTTTGGTGGTTTTCAATATTTCATGAACTAAGTTTCCTCCTCTCGATTCTGAGTTATCAGTTTTCAATGGAAGGTCACGAAATCTCGAAAGCAATGTCATAATAAAATTTGAAATATTAAAACATACACCACTTGTGAGCATATTAATCCCCTTAATTCACTTTGGTGGTTTTCAACATTTCATGAACTAAGTTTCCTCCTCTCGATTCTGATGAGTTATCGCAGTTTTCAATGGAAGGTCACGAAATCTCGAAACGCAATGTCATAATAAAATTTGAAATATTAAAACATACACCACTTATGAGCATATTTATCCCCTTAATTCACTTTGGTGGTTTTCAACATTTCATGAACTTATTCTCCTCCTTCACGATTCTTATGAGTTCAATGGAAGGTCACGAAATCTCGAAAAGCAATGTCATAATAAAATTTGACATATTATGAGCATATTTATCCCCTTAATTCACTTTGGTGATTTTCAACATTTCATGAACTTATTCTCCTCCTTCATGATTCTTATGAGTTCAATGGAAGGTCACGAAATCTCGAAAAGCAATGTCATAATAAAATTTGACATATTATGAGCATATTTATCCCCTTAATTCACTTTGGTGGTTTTCAACATTTCATGAACTTATTCTCCTCCTTCATGATTCTTATGAGTTCAATGGAAGGTCACGAAATCTCGAAACGCAATGTCAGTAATAAAATTTGAAATATTAAAAAGATATACCACTTTATGAGTATATTTATCCCCCTTAATTCACTTTAGTGGTTCTCAGCATTTCATGAACTTATTTTCCTAGCTTCCCCATTCTTACGAAGTTACCGCTGTTTTCAATGGAAGTTCACGAAATCACTAAATAAATGTCATAATAAAATTTGAAATATTAAAACATACACCACTTGTATACATATCTCTTTAATCACCATTTTTTCACTTTTGTGGTTTTCAATATTTCATTAAAACTCAAGCTTCCTCCTCTCGATTCTCATGCTTATTGTATTTAGTTGGAATGTAGCGTCACGTAATCTCGAAACGCAATGTCATAATAAAATTTGAAATATTAAAACATACACCACTTATGAGCATATTTATCCCCTTAACGACTTTTTTAGTGTCTCTCACATTTCATGAACTTATTTTCCTCATTTCTCGATTCTTATGAGTTACCGCTTGTTTTCAATGGAAGTTCACAAAATCTCTAAACGCACGTCATAATATAATTTGAAATATTAAAACATACACCACTTATGAGCATATTTTATCCTTCTTTAATTCACTTTAGTGATTCTCAGGCATTTACATGAACTTATTTTCCTATTTCATCTTTAGCTTATGTGCTATCGCTGTTTTCAATGGAAGTTCACGGTAACTTCAATCGCAATGTCATAATAAAATTTCAAATATTAAAACATACACCACTTGTGAGCATATTAATCCCCTTAATTCACTTTAGTGGTTCTCAGCATCTCATGAACTAAGTTTCTCCTAGTTCTCGATTCTTGATGAGTTATCGCTAGCTTTCAATGGCAGTTCACTAAATTCGAAATGCAATGTCAGCTATAAAGTTAAAATTTTAAAATATTAAATCATACACCACTTTATGAGACATATTTATCCCCTTAATTCACTTTAGTGGTTCTCAGCATTTCATGAACTTATTTTCCTAGCTTCCTTTATCTTTATGAGTTACCATTGCTTTCAGTGGAAGGTCGTATTAATCAACAAATGCAATGTCATAATAAAATTTGAAATATTAAAACATACACCACTTGGTGGTTATATTAATTCCCTTAATTCACTTTGGTGTTTCTAAAGATGATGAACTAAGTTTCCTCCTCTCGACTCGAATGAAAGATCGCAGCTTTTCAATGGAAGGTCACTTAAATCTCGAAACGCAATGTCATAATAAAATTTGAAATATTAAATCATACACCACTTATGAGCATATTTATCCCTTTAATTCACTTTGGTGATTCTTCAACATTTTCATGAACGATCAGTTCGATTTTCCTCCTTTCACGCATTCTTATGAGTTCAATGGAATCACTAAATCTCTTAAAAGTAATGTCATATATTGAAAGTTATGATACTACTTATGAGCATATTTAATCCCCTTTAATTCACTTTGGTGATTTTCAACATTTTCATGAACTTATTCTCCTCCTTCATGATTCTATTATGAGTTTTCAATGGAAGGTCACGAAATCTCTAAACTAAATAAGTCATAATAAAATTTCAAATATTGAAACATATGTAACACTATAGGAGCATATTTATCCTCTTTAATCTCACCTTTTAGTGATTCTCAGCAATTTTTCATGTGAATCTTATTTTCCTAGTTCTCCTCGATATCTTTATGAGTTATCGCTGTTTTCAATGGAAGTTCAATAAATCATTTAAATGCAAATGTCATAATAAAATTTGAAATATTGAAACATACACCACTTGTGAGCATATTAATCTCCTGAATTCACTTTTGGTGGTTTTCAACATTCTCATGAACTAAGTTTCCTCCCTCTCATTCTGATGAGTTATCGCAAGTTTTCAATTGAAGCGTCACTAAATCTTGAAACTTTGAAAAATGCCATAATAAAATTTGAAATATTAAAATATACACCACTTGAGGAGCATATTAATCCCCTTAATTCACTTTATGGTTTCTTCTAAAACATTTCCATGGAACTAAGTTTCCTCCTCTCGATTCTGATGAGTTATGGAGTTTTCAATGTTATGTCACTAAATCTCGAAACGTAAATGTCATAATAAAATTTGAAATATTGAAACATACATTCACTTAGGAGCATATTTATCCCCTTAATTCATATTTTGGTGGTTCTGCATACATTTCAGTTAATCCTTATTTTCCTCCATTCTCACGATTCTTATGAGTTATCGCTGTTTTCCTGCTACTTTAATGGAAGTTCAATAAATCAATAAATAGTAAGGTAAACATAATACCAGAAACATTGGAATGACACTATTAAAGATGCTACCCACTTATTAATGTTAATCCCCCTTTAATTCACTTTGGTGGTTTTCAACATTTCGATGAACTAAGCCTTCCTCCTTCTGAGTTCTTGAAGCAGTGTCGAAGCTAGATAGGTCATTTAAATCTGGAAACGTAAAATGTCACCGCACAAATTTCAAATATTTAAACATACACCACGTAAAGCATATAATATTATCCCTTGCTAATTCACTTTAGTGGTTCTCAGCATTTAAAGCAATCTTATTTTCCTCAAATTCTCATTCTTAGGCTGAAGTTATCGCTGTTTTTCAATGGAAGTTCACAAAATCTCGAAACCAGAATGTCATAATAAAATTTGAAGATATTAAAACATAGTGGCAATCACTTATGAGCATATTTATCCCTTTAATTGCACTTCCTTAGTGGTTCTCAACATTTCATGAACTGGTATTTTCCTTAGTTCTCTCATCTTTATGAGATGAGTCACATGTTTTCTGAAATGGAAGGTCACATAAATCACTCAAAACGCAATGTCATAATAAAATTTCAAAGAGTTAAAACATACACCACTTGTGAGTATATTAATCCCCTTAATTCACTTTAGTGGTTCCTTCAACATTTGATGAACTAAGTTTCTCCCCTCTCTAATTCTGATGAGTTATCCAGGTGTTTTCAATGGTATGTCACAAATCTCAAACGAATGTCATAATAAAATTTGAAATGATTGAACCATACACCACTTATGAGCGATATTTATCCCCTTAATTCTATTTCTTTACGGTGGCTTTCTTTACATTTTTCATGAACTAAGCTCTTCCCCATCTGGCGAGTCTTATCGCAGAGTTTTCAATGGAAGGTCAAATAAAATCAAACGCAATGTCATAATAAAATTTGAAATATTAAAACACGCACACTTATATGCATATTTATCCCCTTAATTCACTTTAGGGATTTTCAGCATTTCGCGAACTTATTTTCCCCATTTTCTATCTTTATGAGAGTTATCATTGAGTTCAATGGAAGGTTCACTAAATCTCTAAATGCAATGTCATAATAAAATTTCACAAAGCATTGAAACATACACCATTGTGTGAGCATATTTAATCCCCTGAATTCACTTTTTAGAGGTTCTCTGCATTTCAGTATGAACCTAAGTTTCCTCCTTCTCGATTCTGATGGAGTTACTCGCAGTTTTCAAATGGGAAGGTCACTAAATCTCAAATTAATGCAATGTCATGAATAAAATTTTGAAAATATTAAAACATACACCACTTATGAGCAGATATTTATCCCCTTAATTCCACTTTAGTGGTTCTCAGCTTGTATTTCATGAACTTATTTTCCTAGTTCTTACGATTCTTATGAGTTATCGCTGTTTTCAATGGAAGTTCAGCTAAATCACGAAAATGCAATAAGTCAATATATTGTAAAATTTGAAATATTAAAACATAGCACCACTTGTGCAGCATATTAATCCTTCCTTAATTCACTTTGGTGGTTTTCAACATTTGATGAACTAAGTTTCCTCCTCTCGATTCTGATGAGCATTATCGTAGTTTTCAATGGAAGCGTCACGACAATCTCGAAACGCAATGTCATAATAAAATTTCAAATATTAAATCATACACCTACTTATGAGCATATTTATCTCTCTTAATTCACTTTGGTGATTTTCAACATTTCTTATGAACTTTATTCTCCTCCTTCACGACATTCTTATGAGAGTTCAATGGAAGGTCACGAATTCTTTGGAAGCAATGTCATAATAAAGTTTGACATATTATGCAGCATATTTGATCCTTTAATTCACTTTGGTGATTTTCAACATTTCATGAACTTATTCTCCTCCTTCATGATTCTTATGAGTTCAATGGAAGGTCACTTAAATCTCGAAACGCAGTGTCATAATGAAAATTTCAAATATTGAAACATACAACACTTAGGAGCATATTTATCCCCTTAATTCACTTTAGTGGTTCTCACGCATTTCATGAACTTATTTTCCTAGTTCTCGATTCTTATGAGTTATCGCTGTTTTCATATGGAAGTTCACGAAATTCACGAAATGCAATGTTTAATAATAAAATTTGAAATATTGAAACATACACCACTTGTGAGCATATTAATCCTCTTAATTCACTTTGGTGGTTTTCAACATTTCATGAACTAAGTTTCCTCCCTCTCGATTCTAATGAGTTATCGCAGCTTTTTCAAAGGGAAGGTCACGAAATCTTTTAAACGCAATGTCATAATAAAATTTGAAATATTAAATGAGCAATACACCACTTGTGAGCATATTAATCCCCTTTTAATTCACTTTGGTGGTTTTCAACATTTGATGAACTAAGTTTCCTCCTTCTCTCGATTCTGATGAGTTATCTAGCAGTTTTCAATGGAAAGGTCAATAAATCTCGAAACGCATCATGTCAGTACATAAAATTTGAAATATTAAAACATACACCACTTATGGAGCATATTTATCCCTTTAACGATCACTTTAGTGGTTCTCAGCATTTCATGAACTTATTTTCCTAGTTCTCGATTCTTATGAGTTACCGCTGTTTTCAATGGAAGTTCACTAAATCACGAAATGCAATGTCTAATAATGAAAATTTGAACCATAATTGAACCATACACCACTTGTGAGCATATTAATCCCCTTAATTCACATTTGCTGGTTTTCAATATTTCATGTTCAACTAAGTTTCCTCTCCCTCTCGATTCATATATTTAGCTTTTATCGCAGTTTTCAATGGAAGGTCAACTTAAATCTCGAAACGCAATGTCATAATAAAATTTGAAATATTAAAACATACACCACTTATGAGCATATTTATCCCCTTGAATTCACTTTAGTGGTTCTCAGCATTTCATGAACTTATTTTCCTAGTTCTCGATTCTTGGCGTAGAGTACTACCGCTGTTTTCAATGGAAGTTCACGAAATCACGAAATGCAATGTCATAATAAAAATTTGAAATATTGTACCAGATACACCACTTCAGTGAGCATATTAATCCCCTGAATTCACTTTAGTCAAGCTTTCTGGAACATTTCATGAACTAAGTTTCCTCCCTCTCGATTCTCTGATGAGTTATCGCAGTTTTCAATGGAAGGTCCAAAATCTCGAAACGCAATGTCATAATAAAATTTGAAATATTAAAACATACACCACTTATGAGCATATTTATCCCCTTAATTCACTTTAGTGGTTCTCAGCATTTCATGAACTTATTTTCCTAGTTCTCGATTCTTATGAGTTACCGCTGTTTTCAATGGAAGTTCACGAAATCACGAAATCGCAATGTCATAATAAAATTTGAAATATTAAAACATACACCACTTGTGGAGTTACATATATTATCCCCTTAATTCACTTTGGTGGTTTTCAACATTTGATGAACTAAGTTTCCTCCCTCTCGATTCTCGATGAGTTATCGCAGTTTTCCAATGGAAGGTCACTGTAAATCTCAAACGTAATGTCATAATATACAAATTTGAAATATTAAAACATACACCACTTATGACAGCATATTTATCCCCTTAATTCACTTTAGTGTAGGTTCTCAGCATTTCGCATGAACTTATTTTCCTAGTTCTCGATTTTGATGAGTTATCGCAGTTTTCAATGGAAGTTCACGAAATCTCGAAATGCAATGTCATAATAAAATTTGAAATATTAAAACATACACCTACTTATGAGCATATTTATCCCCTTAATTCACTTAGTGGTTCTCAACATTTCACCATAGAAACTTTATTTTCCTACTTCTCGATTCTGATGAGCTTATCGCAGTTTTCAATGGAAGTTCACGAAATCTCGAAACGCAATGTCATAATAAAATTCTGAAATATTAAAAACATACACCACTTGTGAGCATATTAATCCCCTAATTCACTTTAGTGGTTCTCAGCATTTCATGAACTAAGTTTCCTCCTCTCGATTCCGATGAGTTATCAAGTAGCTTTCAATGGAAGGTCACGAAATCTCGAAACGCAATGTCATAATAAAATTTGAAATATTAAATCATACACCACTTATGAGCATGATTTATCCCCTTAATTCACTTTAGTGGTTCTCAGCATTTCATGAACTTATTTTCCTAGTTCTCGATTCTTATGAGTTAATACCGCTGTTTTCAATGGAAGTTCACTTCTAAATCACGTAAATGCAATGTCATATATAATAAAATTCTGAAATATTAAAACATACACCACTTCAGAGCATATTAATCCCCTTAATCTACTTTATGTGGTTTTCAGCATCTTCGATGAACTAAGCTTTCCTCCTTCTTCGATTCCCGATGAGCTTATCGCAGCTTTCTACCACAAGTGTGCCATTAAATCTCGCGAAAACGCAATGTCATAATAAAATTTCAAATATTAAATCATACACCACTTATGAGCATATTTATCCCCTTAATTCACTATTGGTAGATTTTCAACATTTCATGAACTTCTATTCTCCTCCTTCCTCACGACTTTCTTATGAGTTCAATGGAAGGTCACGAAATCTCGAAAAGGTAATGTCATTACAATAAAGTTTGACATATTATGAGCATATTTATCCCCTTAATTCACTTCTTGTAGTGATTTTCAACATATTCATGAACTTATTCTCCTCCTTCATGATTCTTATGAGGTTCAATGGAAGGTCACGTAAATCTCGAAACGCAAAGTCATATGCTAAAATTTCAAATATTGGAAACAGTACAACACTTGTGGAGACATATTTATCCCCTTTAATTCACTTTCAGTATGGTTCTCAGCATTTCATGAACTTATTTTCCTAGTTCTCGATTTCTCTTATGAGTTATCGCTGTTTTCAATGGAAGTTCACGAAATCACGAAATGCAATGTCATCATAATAAAATTCTGCAAATATTGAAACATACACCACTTCGTGGGAGCATATTAATCCCCTTAATTCACTTGGTGGTTTTCAACATTTCACATGTTAACTAAGTTTCCTCACCTCTCGATTCTGATGAGTTATCACAGTAGCTTTCAATGGAAGGTCACGAAATCTCGACACACGCATAATGTCAGTCATAAAATTTGGTCAAATATTAAAACATCACACCACTTATGAGCATATTTATCCCCTTAATTCACTTTGGTGGTTTCTTCAACATTTCGATGAACTAAGCTTCTCCTCCTCTCGATTCTGATGAGTTCTCGCAGCTTGTCAATGGCTGTTCACGAAATTCGAAACGCAATGTCATAATAAAATTTGAAATATTGAAACATACAACACTTAGGAGCATATTTATCCCCTTAATTCACTTAGGTGGTTCTCAGCATTTCATGAACTCATTTTCCTAGTTCTCGATTCTTATGAGTTATCGACAGTTTTCAATGGAAGTTCACGAAATCACGAAATGCAATGTCATAATAAAAATTTCAAATATTATTAAAATCATACACCACTTGTAGAGCATATTTAATCCCCTTTAATTCACTTTGGTGGTTTTCAACATTTCATGAACTAAGTTTCCTCCTCTCGATCTCTGATGAGTTATCGCGCAGCTGTTTTCAATGTTGAAGGTCACGAAATCTCGCTGAAACGCAATGTCATAATAAAATTTGAAATATTAAAACATACACCACTGATGAGCATATTTATCCCCTTAATTCACTTTAGTGGTGATTCTCAACATTTCACGAACTTAAGCTTCTCCTAGTTCACGATTCTTATGAGTTATCATAGCTTGTTTTTAATGGAAGTTCACGAAATCACGAAATGCAATGTCATAATAAAATTTGAACATATTAAGGAACATACACCACTTGTGAGCATAGTTAATCCTTTAATTCACTTTTTAGTGGTTCTCAGCATTTCACATGAACTAAGTTTCCTCCTTCGGACATTCTTATGAGAGTTATCGCTGTTTTAATGGAAGGTCACGAAATCTCGAAACGCAATGTCATAATAAAATTTGAAATATTAAAACATACACTACTTCATGAGCATATTTATCCCCTTAATTCACTTTAGTGGTTCTCAACATTTCATGAACTTATTTTTCCTAGTTCTCGATTCTTATGAGTTATCGTCAAGTTTTCAATGGAAGTTCACGAAATCACCAAATGCAATGTCATAATAAAATTTGAAATATTGAAACATACACCACTTGCAGTGAGCATATTAATCCCCTTAATTCACTTTGGTGGTTTTCAACATTTCATGAACTAAGTTTCCTCCTCTCGATTCTGATGGAGTTATCGAAGCTTTTTTGAATGGAAGGTCACGAAATCTCTGGAAACAGCAATGTCAAGGTAATAAAATTTGAAATATTAAAAACATACACCACTTATGAGCATATTTATCCCCTTAATTCACTTTAGTGGTTCTCAACATTTCATGAACTTATTTTCCTAGTTCTCGATTCTTATGAGTTACACGCTGTTTTCAATGGAAGGTCACGAATTCAACGAAAAGTAATGTCATAATAAAATTTGAAATATTAAAATATACACCACTTGTGAGCATATTAATCCCTTTAATTCACTTTGGTGGTTTTCAACATTTGATGAACTAAGTTTCCTCCTCTCGATTCTGATGAGTTATCGCAGTTTTCAATGGAAGGTCACGAAATCTCGAAAAACGCAATGTCATAATAAAATTTCAAATATTAAATCATACACCACTTATGAGCATATTTATCCCCTTAATTCACTTTGGTGATTTTCAACATTTCCATGAACTTATTCTCCTCCTTCACGATTCTTACGAGTTCAATGGAAGGTCACGAAATCTCGAAAAGCAATGTCATAATAAAGTTTGACATATTATGAGCATATTTATCCCCTTAATTTACTTCGGTGATTTTCAACATTTCACAACTTATTCTCCTCCTTCATGATTCTTATGAAGTTCAATGGAAGGTCACGAAATCTCGAAACGTTGTGCATTATAATAAAATTTCAAATATTGAAACATACAACACTTATGAGCATATTTATCCCCTTAATTCACTTTTAAGTGGTTCTCAGCATTTCATGAACTTATTTTCCTAGTTCTCGATTCCCATGAAGCATCGCCGTTTTCAATGGAAGTTCTACGAAATCACGAAATGCAATGTCATAATAAAATTTGGAAATATTGAAACATACACCACTACAGCATATTAATCCCCTTAATCTACTTTGGTGGTTTTCAACATTTCATGAACCAAGTTTCTTTCCCTCTCGATTCTCGATGAGTTATCGTAGCTTTTCACTGGAAGGTCTGCCGAAATTCCTCGAAACGCAATGTCATAATAAAATTTGAAATATTAAAACATACACCACTTGTCAGCATATTAATCCCCTTAATTCACTTCTGCGGTTTTCAACATTTGACTTAACTAAGTTTCCTCCTCTCGATTCTCGATGAGTTATCGCAAAGCTTTCAATGGAAGGTCACCAAATCTTGAAACGCAATGTCATAATAAAATTTGAAATATTAAAACATACACCACGATGAGCATATTTATCCCCTTAATTCACTTTAGTGGTTCTCAGCATTTCATGGACTTATTTTTCTAGTTCTCGATTCTTATGAGTTATCGCTGTTTTCAATGGAAGGTCTACCAAATCACGAAATGCAATGTCATTAATAAAATTTTGAAATATTGAAACATACACCACTTCAGGAGTATTAATCCCCTTAATTCACTTTGGTGGTTTTCAACATTTCATGAATTCAAGTTTCCTTCCTCTCGATTCCGATGAGTTATTATGCTTTCAATGGAAGCGTCACGAAATCTCGAAACGCAACGTCATAATAAAATTTGAAATATTGAAACATACGTTCACTCATAAGCATATTAATCCTCTTAATTCACTTTGGTGGTTTTCAACACTGATGAACTAAGTTTCTCCTAGTTCTCGATTCTCGATTAGTTATCGCAGCTTTTCAATGGAAGGTCACTTAAATTCACGAAACGCAATGTCATAATAAAATTTGAAATATTAAAAACATACACCACTTACAGCATATTTATCCCCTTAATTCACTTTAATGGTTTTCCGAAGATTTCGGGCTTAACTTATTTTCCTGGGCTTTATTCTGATGAGTTATCGCTTGTTTAAAATGGAAGGTCACGAAATCACGAAATGCAATGTCATAATAAAATTTGAAATATTAAAACATACACCACTTCGTGAACATATTAATCCCCTTAATTCACTTCTTTGCTGTTTTCAACATTTCGCTTAACTAAGTTTCCTCCCTCTCGATTCGATGAGTTATCGCAGCTTTCAATGGAAGGTCACGAAATTCGAAACGCAATGTCATAATAAAATTTGAAATATTAAAACATACACCACTTGTGAGGATATTAATCCCCTTAATTCACTTTCTGTGGTTTTCAACATTACATGAACAAAGTTTCCTCCTCTCGATTCTGATGAGTTATCGCAGTTTTCAATGGAAGGTCACGAAATCTCGAAACGCAATGTCATAATAAAATTTCAAATATTAAATCATACACCACTTATGAGCATATTTATCCCCTTAATTCATTTCTAGTGATTTTCAACATTTCATGAACTTATTCTCCCTCCTTCACGATTCTTATGAGCTATCGCAAATTTCCAAGGAAGTTCACGAAATCTCGAAATGCAATGTCATAATAAAGTTTGACATATTGAAACATACACCACTTGTGAGCATATTTATCCCCTTAATTCACTTTGGTGATTTTCAACATTTCATGAACTTATTCTCCTCCTCTCATGATTCCCATGAGTTATCGCAGTCTTCAATCAAGGTCACGAAATCTCGAAACGCAAAGTCATAATAAAATTTCAAATATTGAAACATACAACACTTAAAGCATATTTATCCCCTTAATTCACTTTAGTGGTTCTCAGCATTTCATGAACTTATTTTCCTATTTCTCGATTCTTATGAAGTTATCGCCGTTTTCAATGGAAGTTCACGAAATCACGAAATGCACCGGCCATAATAAAAATTCTGAAATATTGAAACATACACCACTTCGCGAGCATATTAATCCCCTTAATTCACTTTGGTGGAAAGCAACATTTCATGAACTAAGCTTCTTCCTCTCGATTCTCGATGAGTTATCGCAAGCTTTCAACGGAAGGTCACGAAATCTCGAAACGCAATGTCATAATAAAATTTGAAATATTAAAACATACAATTACTTGTCAGCATATTAATCTTCCTTAATTCACTTTGGTGGTTTTCAATATTTGATGAACTAAGTTTCCTAGTTCTCGATTCTGATGAGTTATCGCAGTTTTCAATGGAAGGCCACGAATTCACGAAACGCACGTCATAATAAAATTTGAAATATTAAATTATACACCATCATGTGTTATTTATCCCCTTAATTCACTTTAGTGGTTTTCAACATTTCATGGACTATTTTCCTGCTCTCGATTCTGATGAGTTATCGCAGTTTTCACGGAAGTTCACGAAATCACGGTAAATGCAATGTCATAATAAAATTTGAAATATTGAAACATACACCACTTCAGTGAGCATATTAATCCCCTTAATTCACTTTAGTATTTCTCAACATTTCATGAACCAAGTTTCTTCCTTCTCGATTCTTATGAGTTATCTAGCTGGGGTCAATGGAAGGTCACGAAATCTCGAACGCAATGTCATAATAAAATTTGAAACATTAAAACATACACCACTTCTAGAGCATATTAATCCTCTTAATTCACTTTGGTGGTTTTCAACATTTGATGAACTAAGTTTCCTCCTCTCGATTCTCGATGCTATCGCAGCTTTGTACCAAGGTCACGAAATCTTGAAACGCAATGTCATAATAAAATTTTAAATATTAAAAACATACACCACTTATGAGTTATTTATCCCCTTAATTCACTTTGGTGGTTCTCAGCATTTCATGAACTTATTTTCCTAGTTCTCGATTCTTATGAGTTATCGCCGTTTTTTCAATGGAAGTTCACGAAATCACCAAAATACAATGTCATAATAAAATTTTAATATTGAAACATACACCACTTGTGAAGCATATTAATCCCCTTAATTCACTTTGGTGGTTTTCAACATTTCATGAACTAAGCTTCTCCTCCTTCATGATTCTGATGAGTTATCGCAGTTTTCACGGGAAGGTCACTGAACTCTCGAAACGCAATGTCATAATAAAATTTGAAATATTAAAACATACACCAATTTGTGAGCATATTAATCCCCTTAATTCACTTTAGTGGTTCTCAGCATTTCATGAACTTATTTTCCTAGTTCTCGATTCTTATGAGTTATCGCTGTTTTCAATGGAAGTTCACGAAATCACGAAATGCAATGTCATAATAAAATTTGAAATATTGAAACATACACCACTTGTGAGCATATTAATCCCCTTAATTCACTTTGGTGGTTTTCAACATTTCATGAACTAAGTTTCCTCCCTCTCGATTCTGATGAGTTATCGCAGTTTTCAATGGAAGTTCACGAAATATCTAAACGCAATGTCATAATATTATTTGAATTATTCAACCATCCCCCACATCTAAGCATATTTATTCCCTTACTTCACTTTAGTGGTTCTCAGCATTTCATGAACTTATTTTCCTAGTTCTCGATTCTTATGAGTTATCGCTGTTTTCAATGGAAGTTCACGAAATCACGAAATGCAATGTCATAATAAAATTTGAAATATTAAAACATACACCACTTGTGAGCATATTAATCCCCTTAATTCACTTTGGTGGTTTTCAACATTTCATGAACTAATTTTCCTTCCTCTCGATTCTGATGAGTTATCGCAGTTTTCAATGGAAGGTCACGAAATCTCGAAACGCAATGTCATAATAAAATTTGAAATATTAAAACATACACCACTTATGAGCATATTTATTCCCTTAATTCAGTTTAGTGGATCTCAGCATTTCATGAAATTATTTTCCTCGTTCTCGATTCTTATGAGTTATCGCTGTTTTCAATGGAAGTTCACGAAATCACGAAATGCAATGTCATAATAAAATTTGAAATATTGAAACATACACCACTTGTGAGCATATTAATCCCCTTAATTCACTTTGGTGGTTTTCAACATTTCATGAACTAAGTTTCCTTCCTCTCGATTCTGATGAGTTATCGCAGTTTTCAATGGAAGGTCACTAAATCTCGAAACGCAATGTCATAATAAAATTTGAAATATTAAAACATACACCACTTATGAGCATATTTATCCCCTTAATTCACTTTAGTGGTTCACAGCATTTCATGAACTTATTTTCCTAGTTCTCGATTCTTATGAGTTATCGCTGTTTTCAATGGAAGTTCACGAAATCACGAAATGCAATGTCATAATAAAATTTGAAATATTAAAACATACACCACTTGTGAGCATATTAATCACCTTAATTCACTTTGGTGGTTTTCAACATTTCATGAACTAAATTTCCTCCATCTCGATTCTGATGAGTTATCGCAGTTTTCAATGGAAGGTCACGAAATCTCGAAACGCAATGTCAAAATAAAATTTGAAATATTAAAACATCCACCACTTATGAGCATATTTATCCCCTTAATTCACTTTAGTGGTTCTCAGTATTTCATGAACTTATTTTCCTAGTTCTCGATTCTTATGAGTTACCGCTGTTTTCAATGGAAGTTCACGAAATCACGAAATGCAATGTCATAATAAAATTTGAAATATTAAAACATACACCACTTGTGAGCATATTAATCCCCTTAATTCACTTTGGTGGTTTTCAACATTTCATGAACTAAGTTTCCTCCTCTCGATTCTGATGAGTTATCGCAGTTTTCAATGGAAGGTCACGAAATCTCGAAACGCAATGTCATAATAAAATTTGAAATATTAAAACATACACCACTTATGAGCATATTTATCCCCTTAATTCACTTTAGTGGTTCTCAGCATTTCATGAACTTATTTTCCTAGTTCTCGATTCTTATGAGTTATCGCTGTTTTCAATGGAAGTTCACGAAATCACGAAATGCAATGTCATAATAAAATTTGAAATATTAAAACATACACCACTTGTGAGCATATTAATCCCCTTAATTCACTTTGGTGGTTTTCAACATTTCATGAACTAAGTTTCCTCCTCTCGATTCTGATGAGTTATCGCAGTTTTCAATGGAAGGTCACGAAATCTCAAACGCAATGTCATAATAAAATTTCAAATATTAAATCATACACCACTTATGAGCATATTTATCCCCTTAATTCACTTTGGTGGTTTTCAACATTTCATGAACTTATTCTCCTCCTTCACGATTCTTATGAGTTCAATGGAAGGTCACGAAATCTCGAAAAGCAATGTCATAATAAAGTTTGACATATTATGAGCATATTTATCCCCTTAATTCACTTTGGTGATTTTCAACATTTCATGAACTTATTCTCCTCCTTCATGATTCTTATGAGTTCAATGGAAGGTCACGAAATCTCGAAACGCAATGTCATAATAAAATTTCAAATATTGAAACATACACCACTTATGAGCATATTTATCCCCTTAATTCACTTTAGTGGTTCTCAGCATTTCATGAACTTATTTTCCTAGTTCTCGATTCTTATGAGTTATCGCTGTTTTCAATGGAAGTTCACGAAATCACGAAATGCAATGTCATAATAAAATTTGAAATATTGAAACATACACCACTTGTGAGCATATTAATCCCCTTAATTCACTTTGGTGGTTTTCAACATTTCATGAACTAAGTTTCCTCCTCTCGATTCTGATGAGTTATCGCAGTTTTCAATGGAAGGTCACGAAATCTCGAAACGCAATGTCATAATAAAATTTGAAATATTAAAACATACACCACTTATGAGCATATTTATCCCCTTAATTCACTTTGGTGGTTTTCAACATTTCATGAACTTATTCTCCTCCTTCTGATTCTTATGAGTTCAATGGAAGGTCACGAAATCTCAAACGCAATGTCATAATAAAATTTGAAATATTAAAACATACACCACTTATGAGCATATTTATCCCCTTAATTCACTTTAGTGGTTTTCAACATTTCATGAACTTATTTTCCTAGTTCTCGATTCTTATGAGTTATCGCTGTTTTCAATGGAAGGTCACGAAATCTCGAAATGCAATGTCATAATAAAATTTGAAATATTAAAACATACACCACTTATGAGCATATTTATCCCCTTAATTCACTTTAGTGGTTTTCAACATTTCATGAACTTAGTTTCCTCCTCTCGATTCTTATGAGTTATCGCAGTTTTCAATGGAAGGTCACGAAATCTCGAAACGCAATGTCATAATAAAATTTGAAATATTAAAACATACACCACTTATGAGCATATTTATCCCCTTAATTCACTTTAGTGGTTTTCAACATTTCATGAACTTATTTTCCTAGTTCTCGATTCTTATGAGTTATCGCAGTTTTCAATGGAAGGTCACGAAATCTCGAAACGCAATGTCATAATAAAATTTGAAATATTAAAACATACACCACTTGTGAGCATATTTATCCCCTTAATTCACTTTGGTGGTTTTCAACATTTCATGAACTTAGTTTCCTCCTCTCGATTCTTATGAGTTATCGCAGTTTTCAATGGAAGGTCACGAAATCTCGAAACGCAATGTCATAATAAAATTTGAAATATTAAAACATACACCACTTATGAGCATATTTATCCTCTTAATTCACTTTGGTGGTTTTCAACATTTCATGAACTTATTTTCCTCCTTCTCGATTCTTATGAGTTATCGCACTTTTCAATGGAAGGTCACGAAATCTCGAAACGCAATGTCATAATAAAATTTCAAATATTAAATCATACACCACTTATGAGCATATTTATCCTCTTAATTCACTTTGGTGATTTTCAACATTTCATGAACTTATTCTCCTCCTTCACGATTCTTATGAGTTCAATGGAAGGTCACGAAATCTCGAAAAGCAATGTCATAATAAAGTATTGACATATTATGAGCATATTTATCCCCTTAATTCACTTTGGTGGTTTTCAACATTTCATGAACTTATTCTCCTCCTTCATGATTCTTATGAGTTCAATGGAAGGTCACGAAATCTCGAAACGCAATGTCATAATAAAATTTGAAATATTGAAACATACACCACTTATGAGCATATTTATCCCCTTAATTCACTTTAGTGGTTCTCAGCATTTCATGAACTTATTTTCCTAGTTCTCGATTCTTATGAGTTATCGCTGTTTTCAATGGAAGTTCACGAAATCACGAAATGCAATGTCATAATAAAATTTGAAATATTGAAACATACACCACTTGTGAGCATATTAATCCCCTTAATTCACTTTGGTGGTTTTCAACATTTCATGAACTAAGTTTCCTCCTCTCGATTCCGATGAGTTATCGCAGTTTTCAATGGAAGGTCACAAAATCTCGAAACGCAATGTCATAATAAAATTTCAAATATTAAATCATACACCACTTATGAGCATATTTATCCCCTTAATTCACTTTGGTGATTTTCAACATTTCATGAACTTATTCTCCTCCTTCGTGATTCTTATGAGTTCAATGGAAGGTCACGAAATCTCGAAACGCAATGTCATAATAAAATTTGAAATATTAAAACATACGGCACTTATGAGCATATTTATCCCCTTAATTCACTTTAGTGGTTCTCAGCATTTCATGAACTTATTTTCCTAGTTCTCGATTCTTATGAGTTATCGCTGTTTTCAATGGAAGGTCACGAAATCTCGAAATGCAATGTCATAATAAAATTTGAAATATTAAAACATACACCACTTGTGAGCATATTTATCCCCTTAATTCACTTTGGTGGTTTTCAACATTTCATGAACTTAGTTTCCTCCTCTCGATTCTGATGAGTTATCGCAGTTTTCAATGGAAGGTCACGAAATCTCGAAACGCAATGTCATAATAAAATTTGAAATATTAAAACATACACCACTTATGAGCATATTTATCCCCTTAATTCACTTTGGTGATTTTCAACATTTCATGAACTTATTTTCCTAGTTCTCGATTCTTATGAGTTATTGCTGTTTTCAATGGAAGGTCACGAAATCTCGAAATGCAATGTCATAATAAAATTTGAAATATTGAAATATACAACACTTAGGAGCATATTTATCTCCTTAATTCACTTTGGTGGTTTTCAACATTTCATGAACTAAGTTTCCTCCCTCTCGATTCTGATGAGTTATCGCAGTTTTCAATGGAAGGTCACGAAATCTCGAAACGCAATGTCATAATAAAATTTGAAATATTAAAACATACACCACTTATGAGCATATTTATCCCCTTAATTCACTTTGGTGGTTTTCAATATTTCATGAACTAAGTTTCCTCCCTCTCGATTCTGATGAGTTATCGCAGTTTTCAATGGAAGGTCACGAAATCTCGAAACGCAATGTCATAATAAAATTTGAAATATTAAAACATACACCACTTATGAGCATATTTATCCCCTTAATTCACTTTAGTGGTTCTCAGCATTTCATGAACTTATTTTCCTAGTTCTCGATTCTTATGAGTTACCGCTGTTTTCAATGGAAGTTCACGAAATCACGAAATGCAATGTCATAATAAAATTTGAAATATTAAAACATACACCACTTGTGAGCATATTAATCCCCTTAATTCACTTTGGTGGTTTGAAAGATATCATGAAGTAAATGTCCTCAGTCTAGATTTTGATGAGTTATCGCAGTTTTCAATGGAAGGTCACGAAATCTCGAAACGCAATGTCAGAATAAAATTTGAAATATTAAAACATACACCACTTATGAGCATATTTATCCCCTTAATTCACTTTAGTGGTTCTCAGCATTTCATGAACTTATTTTCCTAGTTCTCGATTCTTATGAGTTATCGCTGTTTTCAATGGAAGTTCACGAAATCACGAAATGCAATGTCATAATAAAATTTGAAATATTAAAGCATACACCACTTGTGAGCATATTAATCCCCTTAATTCACTTTGGTGGTTTTCAACATTTGATGAACTAAGTTTCCTCCCTCTCGATTCTGATGAGTTATCGCAGTTTTCAATGGAAGGTCACGAAATCTCGAAACGCAATGTCATAATAAAATTTGAAATATTAAAACATACACCATTTATGAGCATATTTATCCCCTTAATTCACTTTAGTGGTTCTCAGCATTTCACGAACTTATTTTCCTAGTTCTCGATTCTTATGAGTTATCGCTGTTTTCAATGGAAGTTCACGAAATCACGAAATGCAATGTCATAATAAAATTTGAAATATTCAAACATACACCACTTGTGAGCATATTAATCCCCTTAATTCACTTTGGTGGTTTTCAACATTTCATGAACTAAGTTTCCTCCTCTCGATTCTGATGAGTTATCGCAGTTTTCAATGGAAGGTCACGAAATCTCGAAACGCAATGTCATAATAAAATTTGAAATATTAAAACATACACCACTTATGAGCATATTTATCCCCTTAATTCACTTTAGTGGTTCTCAGCATTTCATGAACTTATTTTCCTAGTTCTCGATTCTTATGAGTTATCGCTGTTTTCAATGGAAGTTCACGAAATCACGAAATGCAATGTCATAATAAAATTTGAAATATTAAAACATACACCACTTGTGAGCATATTAATCCCCTTAATTCACTTTGGTGGTTTTCAACATTTCATGAACTAAGTTTCCTCCTCTCGATTCTGATGAGTTATCGCAGTTTTCAATGGAAGGTCACGAAATCTCAAACGCAATGTCATAATAAAATTTCAAATATTAAATCATACACCACTTATGAGCATATTTATCCCCTTAATTCACTTTGGTGGTTTTCAACATTTCATGAACTTATTCTCCTCCTTCACGATTCTTATGAGTTCAATGGAAGGTCACGAAATCTCGAAAAGCAATGTCATAATAAAGTTTGACATATTATGAGCATATTTATCCCCTTAATTCACTTTGGTGGTTTTCAACATTTCATGAACTTATTCTCCTCCTTCATGATTCTTATGAGTTCAATGGAAGGTCACGAAATCTCGAAACGCAATGTCATAATAAAATTTCAAATATTGAAACATACACCACTTATGAGCATATTTATCCCCTTAATTCACTTTAGTGGTTCTCAGCATTTCATGAACTTATTTTCCTAGTTCTCGATTCTTATGAGTTATCGCTGTTTTCAATGGAAGTTCACGAAATCACGAAATGCAATGTCATAATAAAATTTGAAATATTAAAACATACACCACTTGTGAGCATATTAATCCCCTTAATTCACTTTGGTGGTTTTCAACATTTCATGAACTAAGTTTCCTCCCTCTCGATTCTGATGAGTTATCGCAGTTTTCAATGGAAGGTCACGAAATCTCGAAACGCAATGTCATAATAAAATTTGAAATATTAAAACATACACCACTTATGAGCATATTTATCCCCTTAATTCACTTTGGTGGTTTTCAACATTTCATGAACTTATTCTCCTTCTCGATTCTTATGAGTTCAATGGAAGGTCACGAAATCTCGAAATGCAATGTCATAATAAAATTTGAAATATTGAAACATACACCACTTATGAGCATATTTATCCCCTTAATTCACTTTGGTGGTTTTCAACATTTCATGAACTTATTTTCCTCCTTCTCGATTCTTATGAGTTATCGCAGTTTTCAATGGAAGGTCACGAAATCTCGAAACGCAATGTCATAATAAAATTTGAAATATTAAAACATACACCACTTATGAGCATATTTATCCCCTTAATTCACTTTAGTGGTTCTCAGCATTTCATGAACTTATTTTCCTAGTTCTCGATTCTTATGAGTTATCGCTGTTTTCAATGGAAGTTCACGAAATCACGAAATGCAATGTCATAATAAAATTTGAAATATTAAAACATACACCACTTGTGAGCATATTAATCCCCTTAATTCACTTTGGTGGTTTTCAACATTTCATGAACTAAGTTTCCTCCTCTCGATTCTGATGAGTTATCGCAGTTTTCAATGGAAGGTCACGAAATCTCGAAACGCAATGTCATAATAAAATTTGAAATATTAAAACATACACCACTTATGAGCATATTTATCCCCTTAATTCACTTTAGTGGTTCTCAGCATTTTATGAACTTATTTTCCTAGTTCTCGATTCTTATGAGTTATCGCTGTTTTCAATGGAAGTTCACGAAATCACGAAATGCAATGTCATAATAAAATTTGAAATATTAAAACATACACCACTTGTGAGCATATTAATCCCCTTTTTTCTCATTGATGTTTTGAATATTT
>JAMKOQ010000428.1:0-17020 GCA_026770425.1 Boechera divaricarpa | reverse complement strand
CTATCGCAGTTTTCAATGGAAGGTCACGAAATCTCGAAACGCAATGTCATAATAAAATTTGAAATATTAAAACATACACCACTTATGAGCATATTTATCCCCTTAATTCACTTTGGTGATTTTCAACATTTCATGAACTTATTCTCCTCCTTCACGATTCTTATGAGTTCAATGGAAGGTCACGAAATCTCGAAAAGCAATGTCATAATAAAGTTTGACATATTATGAGCATATTTATCCCCTTAATTCACTTTGGTGGTTTTCAACATTTCATGAACTTATTCTCCTCCTTCATGATTCTTATGAGTTCAATGGAAGGTCACGAAATCTCGAAACGCAATGTCATAATAAAATTTCAAATATTGAAACATACACCACTTAGGAGCATATTTATCCCCTTAATTCACTTTAGTGGTTCTCAGCATTTCATGAACTTATTTTCCTAGTTCTCGATTCTTATGAGTTATCGCTGTTTTCAATGGAAGTTCACGAAATCACGAAATGCAATGTCATAATAAAATTTGAAATATTAAAACATACACCACTTGTGAGCATATTAATCCCCTTAATTCACTTTGGTGGTTTTCAACATTTCATGAACTAAGTTTCCTCCTCTCGATTCTGATGAGTTATCGCAGTTTTCAATGGAAGGTCACGAAATCTCGAAACGCAATGTCATAATAAAATTTGAAATATTAAAACATACACCACTTATGAGCATATTTATCCCCTTAATTCACTTTAGTGGTTCTCAGCATTTCATGAACTTATTTTCCTAGTTCTCGATTCTTATGAGTTATCGCTGTTTTCAATGGAAGTTCACGAAATCACGAAATGCAATGTCATAATAAAATTTGAAATATTAAAACATACACCACTTGTGAGCATATTAATCCCCTTAATTCACTTTGGTGGTTTTCAACATTTCATGAACTAAGTTTCCTCCTCTCGATTCTGATGAGTTATCGCAGTTTTCAATGGAAGGTCACGAAATCTCGAAACGCAATGTCATAATAAAATTTGAAATATTAAAACATACACCACTTATGAGCATATTTATCCCCTTAATTCACTTTAGTGGTTCTCAGCATTTCATGAACTTATTTTCCTAGTTCTCGATTCTTATGAGTTATCGCTGTTTTCAATGGAAGTTCACGAAATCACGAAATGCAATGTCATAATAAAATTTGAAATATTAAAACATACACCACTTGTGAGCATATTAATCCCCTTAATTCACTTTGGTGGTTTTCAACATTTCATGAACTAAGTTTCCTCCTCTCGATTCTGATGAGTTATCGCAGTTTTCAATGGAAGGTCACGAAATCTCGAAACGCAATGTCATAATAAAATTTCAAATATTAAATCATACACCACTTATGAGCATATTTATCCCCTTAATTCACTTTGGTGGTTTTCAACATTTCATGAACTTATTCTCCTCCTTCACGATTCTTATGAGTTCAATGGAAGGTCACGAAATCTCGAAAAGCAATGTCATAATAAAGTTTGACATATTATGAGCATATTTATCCCCTTAATTCACTTTGGTGGTTTTCAACATTTCATGAACTTATTCTCCTCCTTCATGATTCTTATGAGTTCAATGGAAGGTCACGAAATCTCGAAACGCAATGTCATAATAAAATTTGAAATATTGAAACATACACCACTTATGAGCATATTTATCCCCTTAATTCACTTTAGTGGTTCTCAGCATTTCATGAACTTATTTTCCTAGTTCTCGATTCTTATGAGTTATCGCTGTTTTCAATGGAAGTTCACGAAATCACGAAATGCAATGTCATAATAAAATTTGAAATATTGAAACATACACCACTTGTGAGCATATTAATCCCCTTAATTCACTTTGGTGGTTTTCAACATTTCATGAACTAAGTTTCCTCCCTCTCGATTCTGATGAGTTATCGCTGTTTTTAATGGAAGGTCACGAAATCTCGAAAAGCAATGTCATAATAAAGTTTGACATATTATGAGCATATTTATCCCCTTAATTCACTTTGGTGATTTTCAACATTTCATGAACTTATTCTCCTCCTTCATGATTCTTATGAGTTCAATGGAAGGTCACGAAATCTCGAAACGCAAAGTCATAATAAAATTTCAAATATTAAAACATACACCACTTGTGAGCATATTAATCCCCTTAATTCACTTTGGTGGTTTTCAATATTTCATGAACTAAGTTTCCTCCCTCTCGATTCTGATGAGTTATCGCAGTTTTCAATGGAAGGTCACGAAATCTCGAAACGCAATGTCATAATAAAATTTGAAATATTAAAACATACACCATTTATGAGCATATTTATCCCCTTAATTCACTTTAGTGGTTCTCAGCATTTCACGAACTTATTTTCCTAGTTCTCGATTCTTATGAGTTATCGCTGTTTTTAATGGAAGTTCACGAAATCACGAAATGCAATGTCATAATAAAATTTGAAATATTAAAACATACACCACTTGTGAGCATATTAATCCCCTTAATTCACTTTGGTGGTTTTCAACATTTGATTAACTAAGTTTCCTCCCTCTCGATTCTGATGAGTTATCGCAGTTTTCAATGGAAAGTCAAATCTCGACACGCAATGTCATAATAAAATTTGAAATATTAAAACATACACCACTTATGAGCATATTTATCCCCTTAATTCACTTTAGTGGTTCTCAGCATTTCATGAACTTATTTTCCTAGTTCTCGATTCTTATGAGTTATCGCTGTTTTCAATGGAAGTTCACGAAATCACGAAATGCAATGTCATAATAAAATTTGAAATATTAAAACATACACCACTTGTGAGCATATTAATCCCCTTAATTCACTTTGGTGGTTTTCAACATTTCATGAACTAAGTTTCCTCCTCTCGATTCTGATGAGTTATCGCAGTTTTCAATGGAAGGTCACGAAATCTCGAAACGCAATGTCATAATAAAATTTGAAATATTAAAACATACACCACTTATGAGCATATTTATCCCCTTAATTCACTTTGGTGGTTTTCAACATTTCATGAACTTATTCTCCTCCTTCACGATTCTTATGAGTTCAATGGAAGGTCACGAAATCTCGAAAAGCAATGTCATAATAAAGTTTGACATATTATGAGCATATTTATCCCCTTAATTCACTTTGGTGGTTTTCAACATTTCATGAACTTATTCTCCTCCTTCATGATTCTTATGAGTTCAATGGAAGGTCACGAAATCTCGAAACGCAATGTCATAATAAAATTTGAAATATTGAAACATACACCACTTATGAGCATATTTATCCCCTTAATTCACTTTAGTGGTTCTCAGCATTTCATGAACTTATTTTCCTAGTTCTCGATTCTTATGAGTTATCGCTGTTTTCAATGGAAGTTCACGAAATCACGAAATGCAATGTCATAATAAAATTTGAAATATTAAAACATACACCACTTGTGAGCATATTAATCCCCTTAATTCACTTTGGTGGTTTTCAACATTTCATGAACTAAGTTTCCTCCTCTCGATTCTGATGAGTTATCGCAGTTTTCAATGGAAGGTCACGAAATCTCGAAACGCAATGTCATAATAAAATTTGAAATATTAAAACATACACCACTTATGAGCATATTTATCCCCTTAATTCACTTTAGTGGTTCTCAGCATTTCATGAACTTATTTTCCTAGTTCTCGATTCTTATGAGTTATCGCTGTTTTCAATGGAAGTTCACGAAATCACGAAATGCAATGTCATAATAAAATTTGAAATATTAAAACATACACCACTTGTGAGCATATTAATCCCCTTAATTCACTTTGGTGGTTTTCAACATTTCATGAACTAAGTTTCCTCCTCTCGATTCTGATGAGTTATCGCAGTTTTCAATGGAAGGTCACGAAATCTCGAAACGCAATGTCATAATAAAATTTGAAATATTAAAACATACACCACTTATGAGCATATTTATCCCCTTAATTCACTTTAGTGGTTCTCAGCATTTCATGAACTTATTTTCATAGTTCTCGATTCTTATGAGTTATCGCTGTTTTCAATGGAAGTTCACGAAATCACGAAATGCAATGTCATAATAAAATTTGAAATATTAAACCATACTCCCCTTCTCAGCTTCTTTTTTCCATTATTTCGCTTTCGTCGTTTTCTACACTCTTTCCCTTCACTTCGCTCTTCCTATCTTCTGATGAGTTATCGCAGTTTTCAATGGAAGGTCACGAAATCTCGAAACGCAATGTCATAATAAAATTTCAAATATTAAATCATACACCACTTATGAGCATATTTATCCCCTTAATTCACTTTGGTGGTTTTCAACATTTCATGAACTTATTCTCCTCCTTCTCGATTCTTATGAGTTCAATGGAAGGTCACGAAATCTCGAAAAGCAATGTCATAATAAAGTTTGACATATTATGAGCATATTTATCCCCTTAATTCACTTTGGTGATTTTCAACATTTCATGAACTTATTCTCCTCCTTCATGATTCTTATGAGTTCAATGGATGTTCACGAAATCTCGTAACGCAAGGTCATAATAAAATTTCAAATATTGAAACATACAAAACTTATGAGCATATTTATCCCCTTAATTCACTTTAGTGGTTCTCAGCATTTCATGAACTTATTTTCCTAGTTCTCGATTCTTATGAGTTATCGCTGTTTTCAATGGAAGTTCACGAAATCACGAAATGCAATGTCATAATAAAATTTGAAATATTGAAACATACACCACTTGTGAGCATATTAATCCCCTTAATTCACTTTGGTGGTTTTCAACATTTCATGAACTAAGTTTCCTCCCTCTCGATTCTGATGAGTTATCGCAGTTTTCAATGGAAGGTCACGAAATCTCGAAACGCAATGTCATAATAAAATTTGAAATATTAAAACATACACCACTTATGAGCATATTTATCCCCTTAATTCACTTTGATCGTACTCGCCTTGTGATGAACTTAAGTTTCTATCTCTCGGTTCTTCGGAGCATTCAAAAAATTCAATGGAAGTTCACGAAATCACGAAATGCAATGTCATAATAAAATTTGAAATATTAAAACATACACCACTTGTGAGCATATTAATCCCCTTAATTCACTTTGGTGGTTTTCAACATTTGATGAACTAAGTTTCCTCCCTCTCGATTCTGATGAGTTATCGCAGTTTTCAATGGAAGGTCACGAAATCTCGAAACGCAATGTCATAATAAAATTTGAAATATTAAAACATACACCACTTATGAGCATATTTATCCCCTTAATTCACTTTAGTGGTTCTCAGCATTTCATGAACTTATTTTCCTAGTTCTCGTTTCCTACAAGTTATCGTTCCTATCTATGGAAGTTCACGAAATCACGAAATGCAATGTCATAATAAAATTTGAAATATTAAAACATACACCACTTGTGAGCATATTAATCCCCTTAATTCACTTTGGTGGTTTTCAACATTTCATAGATCAAAATTCCTCCGTCTAGAGTCAGATGGGATATCGCAGTGGTCGACGGAAGATCAAGAAAAAAAGAAATGCAATGTCATAAGAAAATTTGAAATATTAAAACATACTCCACTTATGAGCATATTTATCCCCTTAATTCACTTTAGTGGTTCTCAGCATTTCATGAACTTATTTTCCTAGTTCTCGATTCTTATGAGTTATCGCTTTTTTCAATGGAAGTTCACGAAATCACGAAATGCAATGTCATAATAAAATTTGAAATATTAAAACATACACCACTTGTGAGCATATTAATCCCCTTAATTCACTTTGGTGGTTTTCAACATTTCATGAACTAAGTTTCCTCCTCTCGATTCTGATGAGTTATCGCAGTTTTCAATGGAAGGTCACGAAATCTCGAAACGCAATGTCATAATAAAATTTGAAATATTAAATCATACACCACTTATGAGCATATTTATCCCCTTAATTCACTTTGGTGGTTTTCAACATTTCATGAACTTATTCTCCTCCTTCACGATTCTTATGAGTTCAATGGAAGGTCACGAAATCTCGAAAAGCAATGTCATAATAAAGTTTGACATATTATGAGCATATTTATCCCCTTAATTCACTTTGGTGGTTTTCAACATTTCATGAACTTATTCTCCTCCTTCATGATTCTTATGAGTTCAATGGAAGGTCACGAAATCTCGAAACGCAATGTCATAATAAAATTTCAAATATTGAAACATACACCACTTATGAGCATATTTATCCCCTTAATTCACTTTAGTGGTTCTCAGCATTTCATGAACTTATTTTCCTAGTTCTCGATTCTTATGAGTTATCGCTGTTTTCAATGGAAGTTCACGAAATCACGAAATGCAATGTCATAATAAAATTTGAAATATTAAAACATACACCACTTGTGAGCATATTAATCCCCTTAATTCACTTTGGTGGTTTTCAACATTTCATGAACTAAGTTTCCTCCTCTCGATTCTGATGAGTTATCGCAGTTTTCAATGGAAGGTCACGAAATCTCGAAACGCAATGTCATAATAAAATTTGAAATATTAAAACATACACCACTTATGAGCATATTTATCCCCTTAATTCACTTTAGTGGTTCTCAGCATTTCATGAACTTATTTTCCTAGTTCTCGATTCTTATGAGTTATCGCTGTTTTCAATGGAAGTTCACGAAATCACGAAATGCAATGTCATAATAAAATTTGAAATATTAAAACATACACCACTTGTGAGCATATTAATCCCCTTAATTCACTTTGGTGGTTTTCAACATTTCATGAACTAAGTTTCCTCCTCTCGATTCTCGATGAGTTATCGCAGTTTTCAATGGAAGGTCACGAAATCTCGAAACGCAATGTCATAATAAAATTTGAAATATTAAAACATACACCACTTATGAGCATATTTATCCCCTTAATTCACTTTAGTGGTTCTCAGCATTTCATGAACTTATTTTCCTAGTTCTCGATTCTTATGAGTTATCGCTGTTTTCAATGGAAGTTCACGAAATCACGAAATGCAATGTCATAATAAAATTTGAAATATTAAAACATACACCACTTGTGAGCATATTAATCCCCTTAATTCACTTTGGTGGTTTTCAACATTTCATGAACTAAGTTTCCTCCTCTCGATTCTGATGAGTTATCGCAGTTTTCAATGGAAGGTCACGAAATCTCGAAACGCAATGTCATAATAAAATTTGAAATATTAAAACATACACCACTTATGAGCATATTTATCCCCTTAATTCACTTTAGTGGTTCTCAGCATTTCATGAACTTATTTTCCTAGTTCTCGATTCTTATGAGTTATCGCTGTTTTCAATGGAAGTTCACGAAATCACGAAATGCAATGTCATAATAAAATTTGAAATATTAAAACATACACCACTTGTGAGCATATTAATCCCCTTAATTCACTTTGGTGGTTTTCAACATTTCATGAACTAAGTTTCCTCCTCTCGATTCGATGAGTTATCGCAGTTTTCAATGGAAGGTCACGAAATCTCGAAACGCAATGTCATAATAAAATTTGAAATATTAAAACATACACCACTTATGAGCATATTTATCCCCTTAATTCACTTTGGTGGTTTTCAACATTTCATGAACTTATTTTCCTCCTTCTCGATTCTTATGAGTTATGAGTTCAATGGAAGGTCACGAAATCTCGAAAAGCAATGTCATAATAAAGTTTGACATATTATGAGCATATTTATCCCCTTAATTCACTTTGGTGGTTTTCAACATTTCATGAACTTATTCTCCTCCTTCATGATTCTTATGAGTTCAATGGAAGGTCACGAAATCTCGAAACGCAATGTCATAATAAAATTTGAAATATTAAAACATACACCACTTATGAGCATATTTATCCCCTTAATTCACTTTAGTGGTTCTCAGCATTTCATGAACTTATTTTCCTAGTTCTCGATTCTTATGAGTTATCGCTGTTTTCAATGGAAGTTCACGAAATCACGAAATGCAATGTCATAATAAAATTTGAAATATTAAAACATACACCACTTGTGAGCATATTATCCCCTTAATTCACTTTGGTGGTTTTCAACATTTCATGAACTAAGTTTCCTCCTCTCGATTCTGATGAGTTATCGCAGTTTTCAATGGAAGGTCACGAAATCTCGAAACGCAATGTCATAATAAAATTTGAAATATTAAAACATACACCACTTATGAGCATATTTATCCCCTTAATTCACTTTAGTGGTTCTCAGCATTTCATGAACTTATTTTCCTAGTTCTCGATTCTTATGAGTTATCGCTGTTTTCAATGGAAGTTCACGAAATCACGAAATGCAATGTCATAATAAAATTTGAAATATTAAAACATACACCACTTGTGAGCATATTAATCCCCTTAATTCACTTTGGTGGTTTTCAACATTTCATGAACTAAGTTTCCTCCTCTCGATTCGATGAGTTATCGCAGTTTTCAATGGAAGGTCACGAAATCTCGAAACGCAATGTCATAATAAAATTTGAAATATTAAAACATACACCACTTATGAGCATATTTATCCCCTTAATTCACTTTAGTGGTTCTCAGCATTTCATGAACTTATTTTCCTAGTTCTCGATTCTTATGAGTTATCGCTGTTTTCAATGGAAGTTCACGAAATCACGAAATGCAATGTCATAATAAAATTTGAAATATTAAAACATACACCACTTGTGAGCATATTAATCCCCTTAATTCACTTTGGTGGTTTTCAACATTTCATGAACTAAGTTTCCTCCTCTCGATTCTGATGAGTTATCGCAGTTTTCAATGGAAGGTCACGAAATCTCGAAACGCAATGTCATAATAAAATTTGAAATATTAAAACATACACCACTTATGAGCATATTTATCCCCTTAATTCACTTTAGTGGTTCTCAGCATTTCATGAACTTATTTTCCTAGTTCTCGATTCTTATGAGTTATCGCTGTTTTCAATGGAAGTTCACGAAATCACGAAATGCAATGTCATAATAAAATTTGAAATATTAAAACATACACCACTTGTGAGCATATTAATCCCCTTAATTCACTTTGGTGGTTTTCAACATTTCATGAACTAAGTTTCCTCCTCTCGATTCTGATGAGTTATCGCAGTTTTCAATGGAAGGTCACGAAATCTCGAAACGCAATGTCATAATAAAATTTCAAATATTAAATCATACACCACTTATGAGCATATTTATCCCCTTAATTCACTTTGGTGGTTTTCAACATTTCATGAACTTATTCTCCTCCTTCTCGATTCTTATGAGTTCAATGGAAGGTCACGAAATCTCGAAAGCAATGTCATAATAAAGTTTGACATATTATGAGCATATTTATCCCCTTAATTCACTTTGGTGGTTTTCAACATTTCATGAACTTATTCTCCTCCTTCATGATTCTTATGAGTTCAATGGAAGGTCACGAAATCTCGAAACGCAATGTCATAATAAAATTTGAAATATTGAAACATACACCACTTATGAGCATATTTATCCCCTTAATTCACTTTAGTGGTTCTCAGCATTTCATGAACTTATTTTCCTAGTTCTCGATTCTTATGAGTTATCGCTGTTTTCAATGGAAGTTCACGAAATCACGAATTGCAATGTCATAATAAAATTTGAAATATTGAAACATACACCACTTGTGAGCATATTAATCCCCTTAATTCACTTTGGTGGTTTTCAACATTTCATGAACTAAGTTTCCTTCCTCTCGATTCTGATGAGTTATCGCAGTTTTCAATGGAAGGTCACGAAATCTCGAAACGCAATGTCATAATAAAATTTGAAATATTAAAACATACACCACTTATGAGCATATTTATCCCCTTAGTTCACTTTAGTGGTTCTCAGCATTTCATGAACTTATTTTCCTAGTTCTCGATTCTTATGAGTTATCGCTGTTTTCAATGGAAGTTCACGAAAGCACGAAATGCGATGTCATAATAAAATTTGAAATATTAAAACATACACCAATTGTGAGCATATTAATCCCCTTAATTCACTTTGGTGGTTTTCAACATTTCATGAACTAAGTTTCCTCCCTCTCGATTCTGATGAGTTATCGCAGTTTTCAATGGAAGGTCACGAAATCTCGAAACGCAATGTCATAATAAAATTTGAAATATTAAAACATACACCACTTATGAGCATATTTATCCCCTTAATTCACTTTAGTGGTTCTCAGCATTTCATGAACTTATTTTCCTAGTTCTCGATTCTTATGAGTTATCGCTGTTTTCAATGGTAGTTCACGAAATCACGAAATGCAATGTCATAATAAAATTTGAAATATTAAAACATACACCACTTGTGAGCATATTAATCCCCTTAATTCACTTTGGTGGTTTTCAACATTTCATGAACTAAGTTTCCTCCTCTCGATTCTGATGAGTTATCGCAGTTTTCAATGGAAGGTCACGAAATCTCGAAACGCAAAGTCATAATAAAATTTCAAATATTGTGTTATGTTAATACTTGGGAGTGCATATTTATCCCCTTAATTCACTTTAGTGGTTCTCAGCATTTCCTCATGAACTTATTTTCCTAGTTCTCGATTCTCCCAAGTGAGCTACCGCTGTTTTCACGAAGTTCATTTAAATCACGTAATGTAATGCCAGTACAAATTTGAAATATTAAAACATACACCACTTGTGAGTATATTAATCTCCTTAATTCACTTTGGTGGTTTTCAAATATTTGATTAACTAAGTTTCCTCCTCCCTTCGATTCCATGAGTTATCGTAGTTTTCAATGCATACACGAAATCTCTAAACGCAATGTCATATTGTACTTCCCAAATACAAATCATATACCACTTATGAGTATATTTATCCTCTTAATTCACTTTGCAGGATGGCAATATTTCATGAACTTAATTTCTCCTCCTTCTACCCATTCTTGGCGAGTTCAATGGAAGGTCACTAAATCTCAAGAAAAGGGAACAATGTCATACAGTTTGACATATTATGAGTATATGTTTGTCCCTTTAATTCACTTTGGTGATTTAGCAACATTTGCCAACTTATTCTCTTCCTTCATGATTCTTATAGGCTCAATGGATGGTCACGTACCCTCGAAACGCAGTTTCACAATAAAATTTCCAAATATCAAATATACAACACTTATGAGCATATTTATCCTTTTTACCCACTTTAGTGGTTCTCGGCATTTCAAGGCGAACTTATTTTCCTAGTTCTCGATTCTTATGAGTTATCGCTGTTTTCAATGGAAGTTCACGTAAATCAGCCTAAATGCACAAGTCATAATAAAATTTGAAATATGAACCATATACCTACTTTGTAGAGCATATTGTCCCCTGAATTCACTTTTTTAAAGGGTTTTCAACATTTCAAGTAAACTAAGCTTCCTCCCTTCTCGATTCTGATGAGTTATCGCAGTTTCTGTAATGGAAGGTCAATGGAATTCCCCGAAACGCAATGCTGGCAATAAAATTTGAAAGACACATACGCCCTACTTATGAGCATATTTATCCCCTTGACTCACTTTTATAGGGTTCTCAGCATTTCATGAACTTATTTTCCTAGTTCTCGATTCTAAGTGAGTTATCACTGCTTTCAATGGAAGCTCACGCGAAATCACGAAATGCAATGTCATAATAAAATTTGAAATACAAACATACACCATTTGTGAGTATGTATTAATCCTTTAATTCACTTTGGTGGTTTTCATGATTTGATGAAACTAAGTTTTCCTTTCTTCACGATTCTCATGAGTTTTTTACGTAGCTGGCTAAAAGTCACTAAATCTTTCGAAACGCAATGTCATAATAAAGTTTGAAATATTAAAACATAACGTTATTATGAAAGATATTTATCCTCACTCTACTTTAGGTCTCTGTATTTCACGAATCCATTTCCTAGTTCCCATTCTTATATGAGTTGGGTCGCTTCAGTTTTCAGTCTGAGTCACGTAATCACTGGAATGCAATGTCATAATAAATTTAAATATTAAAACATGTACCACTTGTGAGTATATTAACCCTGCATCTATTTCACTTCGCTAAAGTGCTTTCAACATTTGACGAACGCTTCTCCTCCTTCTCGATTCGATGAGTTATCGCACAATGGGAAGCGTCACGAAATCTCGAAACGCAACGCCATAATAAAATTTGTATTATTTAAACATACACCACGCTTCTAAGCATGTTTATCCCCTTAATTCACTCAGCTGCTTCTCAGCATTTCATCAACTATTTTTCCTGGGCTTCTCGATTCTTATGCTAGAGTTACTCACAGCTTTCAATGGAAGTTTATTTTAAATCACACTAAATGTAATGTCATAATAAAATGCAGAAATATTAAAACATACACCACTTCAGAGTATATTAATCCCTTTAATTCACTTTGGTGGTTTTCGCAACATTTGATGAACTAAGTTTCCTCCTTTCCTCGACTACGCGAGTTACCGCAGTCGAACAAGGCTACTTAAATTCCTAAACGCAATGTCATAATAAAATTTCAAATATTAAATCCTACACCACTTATGTAAAGCATATTTATCTCTTTAATTCATACTTTAGTGATTTTCAAATATTTCATGAACTTATTCTTCCTCCCTTCACGATTCTCCTATGAACATCGCTGTTTTCAATCTAAGGTCACGAAATCTCTTCGAAAAGCAATGTCATAATAAAGTTTTTGACATATTAAAACATACACCATGAGCACATTTATCCCCGCATCTGATTTTTGTGATTTTCAACATTTCCTTCATTTAACTTAGTTTCTCCTCTCCTTTCTCATTATCTTCCCATGGTGCTCAATTGCCGCTGTCACGTAAATCTCAAACGCAGTTTCATACAAAATTTCAAATATTGAAATATACAATACTTATGAGCATATTTTTATCCCCTTAATCTACTTCTTTAGTGAGCCTTGCATTTCATGAACTTATTTTCCTAGTTCTCGATTCTTGCGAGTTATCAAGCAGCTTTCTAGTTGAAGTTCACTAAATCACGAAATGTAATGTCATAATAAAATTTGAAATATTGAACCATACACCACTTGTGAGCATATTAATCCCCCTCGAATTCACTTTATGGTTTCAAATATTTCTATGAACTAAGTTTCCTCCTCTCGATTCTAATGAGTTATCGCAGTTTTCAATGGCTGGTCACGAAATCTCGAAACGCAATGTCATGGGCTAATAAAAATTTGAAATATTAAAACATACACCACTTATGTGAGCATATTTATCCCCTTAATTCACTTTGCTCGGTTCTCATGATTTCATGAACTTATTTTCCTAGTTCTCGATTCTCCCATGAGTTATCGTTTTCAATGGAAGTTCACGTAAATCACGTAAATGCAATGTTGGCAATAAAATTTGAAATATTAAACATACACCACTTCCCCTCTCTAGAGCATATTAATCCCCTTAATTCACTTTTGTAGTTTTCAACATTTGATGTTCTAAGCTTCCTCCTCTCGACTCTCGCGAGTTATCGCAGCTTTCAATGGAAGGTCACGAACTTTCGAAACGCAATGTCATAATAAAATTTGAAATATTAAAATGATACAATCATTTATGAGCATATTTATCCCCTTAATTCACTTTGGTGGTTCTCAGCATTTCACTTAACTTATTTTATTCCTCTCGATTCTTACGAGTTATCGCTGTTTTCAATGGAAGTTCACGAAATCACGAATGCAATGTCATAATAAAATTTGAAATATTAAATATACATCACTGTGAGTATATTAAATCCCCTTAATTCACTTTGGTGGTTTTCAACATTTGATGAACTAAGTTTCCTCCCTCTCGATTCTTCCTGACATGAGTTATCGCACAATAGAAATCACGAAAACTTCAAACGTAATGTACTAATAAATTTAAATATTAAAAACATACACCATTTATGGTTATAAGTTTATCCCCTTAATTCACTTTAGTGGTTCTCAAAGCATTTCAATGGAATCCTATTTTCCTAGTTCTCGATTCTTATGAGTTATCGTCGTTTTAATGGAAGTTCAATGCAATCACGAAATGCAATGCCATAATAAAATTTGAAATATTAAAACATACACCACTTGTGAGCATATTAATCCTTAATTCACTTTGGTGGGTTTTCAACATTTGATGAACTAAGTTTCCTCCTCTCGATTCTGATGAGTTAGCACGCAGCTTTCAATGTAGCGTCACGAAATCTCAAACGCAATGGGTTAATATAATAAAATTTCAAATATTAAATCATACACCACTTATGAGCATATATTTTATCCCCTTAATTCACTTTGGTGATTTTCAACATTTCATGAACTGCCTCCTTCAACATTCTTAAGTGAGTTCAATGGAAGGTCACGAAATCTCGAAAAGCAATGTCATAATAAGTGTTTACATATTATGAGCATATTTATCCCCTTAATTCACTTTGGTGATTTTCAACATTTCATGAACTTATTCTCCCTCCTTCATGATTCTAAGGAGTTCAAATGGAAGGTCAATAAATCTCGAAACGTAGCAATGTCATAATAAAATTTTCAAATATTGAAACATACAACACTTAGAGCATATTTATCCCCTTAATTCACTTTAGTGGTTCTCAGTATTTCTATGAACTTATTTTCCTAGTTCTCGATTCTTATGAGTTACCGCTGTTTTCAATGGTAGCTCACGAAATCATTTAAATGCAATGTCATAATAAAATTTGAAATATTAAAAACATACACCACTTCAGTGAGTATATTAATCCCCTTAATTCACTTTGGTGGTTTTCAACATATCATTTAACTAAGTTTCCTCCTCTCTATTCTCATGAGTTATCTCAGTTTTCAATTAGCAAGCCACGAAATTTTTAAACGTGAATGTTTGGTAATAAAATTTCAAACATTAAATCATACACCATCACTTATGAGTATATTTATCCCCTTAATTCACTTTGGTGATTTATAAATATTTCTATGAACTTATTCTCCTCCTTCACGATTCTTATGAGTTATCGCAGTTTTCAATGGGAAGGTCAATGCAAATCTCGAAAAGCAATGTCATACAAAGTTTGGAATATTAAAACATACACCACTTATGAGTATATTTATTCCCTTAATTCACTTTCAGATTTTCAACATTTCATGAACTTATTCTCCTCCTTCAATTCGATGAGTTCTCGAGTTCAGCCTGATGTGTCACGAAATCTCGAAACGCAAAGTCATACAAATTTTTCAAAATATTGAAACATACAAACTGGGAGTATATATAAATATTTCTATCCCTTAATTCACTTTAGTGATTTTCTGCATTTCATGAACTTATTTTCTAGTGTTCTCACTTAAGTGAGTTACTGCTATTAATTCAATGGAAGTCTGTTTCTAAATCACGTTAAAATGCAATTTCATATATTAAATTTGAAATATTAAAACATGCACCATTTAGGAGTATATTAATCCCCTTAATTCACTTTAGGAGTTTGCAACATTTGATGAACTAAGTTTCCTCCTTCTCGACTATTATGAGTTATCGCTGTTTTCAATGTAAGGTCACAATAAAATTCTCTAAACGCACGTCATTATAAAATTTCAAATAATAATCTTACATTACTATGAGCATATTTATCCTCTTAATTCACTTTATATATTTTCAATATTTCACATGAACGGTTCTCCTCCTCTTGCCCATTCTTAAGTGAGTTATCGCAGTTTTCAATAAGAAGGCTTCATTAAATCTTAAATGCAATGTCACAGTAATAAAGTTTGGACATATTAAAACATACACCACTTGTGAGCATATTTATCCCCTTAATTCACTTCTATATTATTCAACATTTCATGAACTGGTTTCCTCCTCTCCTTCTGATGAGTTCTAACAGTCTGCTTGGAAGGCCACGAAATCTCTAAATAAAGTCATATGTTAGAAATTTTTAAACATTAAAACATACAACACTTAGGAGCATATTTATCCTCTTAATCTTCACTTTAGTGGCTCCTTGCAGATTTCACAAACTTATATTTTCCAAGCTCTTCTCGATTCTTATGAGTTACCACAATGGTAGTTCACGAAATCAAATAATGCAATGTCATAATAAAATTTGAAATTAAAGATACACCACTTGGGAGCATATTAACTCCCCTTAATTCACTTTAAGGCTTTGATCCTTTCATGAACTAAAGCTTCTCCTCTCATTCTCCGATGAGTTAGTCACAGCTTTTTAAATTTGGCAAGTCATGCAATCTCGAAATCTAAAGTCATACCACAAATTTCAAAGATGGAAACATACACCACTTTGAGCATATATATCTCGCTTACTTCACTTTAGTGGTTCTTCAGCATTTCAAGGAACTTATTTTCCCAGTTCTCGATTCTTTACATGAGTTATCGCTGCTTTCACCGGAAGTTCAATAAACTTACGAAATGCAATATCATAATAAAATTTGAAATATTAAAACATACACCACTTGTGAGCATATTAATCCCCTTAATTCACTTTGGTGGTTTTCAACATTTCATGAACTAAGTTTCCTCCTCTCGATTCTGATGAGTTATCGCAGTTTTCAATGGAAGGTCACGAAATCTCGAAACGCAATGTCATAATAAAATTTGAAATATTAAAACATACACCACTTATGAGCATATTTATCCCCTTAATTCACTTTGGTGGTTTTCAACATTTCATGAACTTATTTTCCTCCTCTCGATTCTGATGAGTTATCGTAGTTTCAATGGAAGGTCACGAAATCTCAAACGCAATGTCATAATAAAATTTGAAATATTAAAACATACACCACTTATGAGCATATTTATCCCCTTAATTCACTTTAGTGGTTTTCAACATTTCATGAACTTATTCTCCTCCTTCTCGATTCTTATGTTTCAATGGAAGGTCACGAAATCTCGAAAAGCAATGTCATAATAAAAGTATTGACATACTTATGAGCATATTTATCCCTTAATTCACTTTGGTGGTTTTCAACATTTCATGAACTTATTCTCCTCCTTCATGATTCTTTAGAGTTCAATGGAAGTTCACGAAATCTCGAAACAATGTCATAATAAAATTTCAAATATTGAAACATACAACA
>JAMKOQ010000442.1:187842-198942 GCA_026770425.1 Boechera divaricarpa | reverse complement strand
TCGCAGTTTTCAATGGAAGGTCACGAAATCTCGAAACGCAATGTCATAATAAAATTTGAAATATTAAAACATACACCACTTATGAGCATATTTATCCCCTTAATTCACTTTAGTGGTTCTCAGCATTTCATGAACTTATTTTCCTAGTTCTCGATTCTTATGAGTTACCGCTGTTTTCAATGGAAGTTCACGAAATCACGAAATGCAATGTCATAATAAAATTTGAAATATTAAAACATACACCACTTATGAGCATATTTATCCCCTTAATTCACTTTAGTGGTTCTCAGCATTTCATGAACTTATTTTCCTAGTTCTCGATTCTTATGAGTTACCGCTGTTTTCAATGGAAGTTCACGAAATCACGAAATGCAATGTCATAATAAAATTTGAAATATTGAACCATACACCACTTGTGAGCATATTAATCCCCTGAATTCACTTTAGTGGTTTTCAACATTTCATGAACTTATTATTCTCCCTCCGAGATCTACACGCTTTCTTTACAGGAAGCTCACCAAATCTCGAAACGCAATGTCATAATAAAATTTGAAATATTAAAACATACACCACTTATGAGCATATTTATCCCCTTAATTCACTTTAGTGGTTCTCAGCATTTCATGAACTTATTTTCCTAGTTCTCGATTCTTATGAGTTATCGCTGTTTTCAATGGAAGTTCACGAAATCACGAAATGCAATGTCATAATAAAATTTGAAATATTAAAACATACACCACTTGTGAGCATATTAATCCCCTTAATTCACTTTGGTGGTTTTCAACATTTGATGAACTAAGTTTCCTCCCTCTCGATTCTGATGAGTTATCGCAGTTTTCAATGGAAGGTCACGAAATCTCGAAACGCAATGTCATAATAAAATTTGAAATATTAAAACATACACCATTTATGAGCATATTTATCCCCTTAATTCACTTTAGTGGTTCTCAGCATTTCACGAACTTATTTTCCTAGTTCTCGATTCTTATGAGTTATCGCTGTTTTTAATGGAAGTTCACGAAATCACGAAATGCAATGTCATAATAAAATTTTAAATATTAAAACATACACCACTTGTGAGCATATTAATCCCTTTAATTCACTTTGGTGGTTTTCAATATTTCATGAACTAAGTTTCCTCCCTCTCGATTCTGATGAGTTATCGCAGTTTTCAATGGAAGGTCACGAAATCTCGAAACGCAAAGTCATAATAAAATTTCAAATATTGAAACATACAACACTTAGGAGCATATTTATCCCCTTAATTCACTTTAGTGGTTCTCAGCATTTCATGAACTTATTTTCCTAGTTCTCGATTCTTATGAGTTACCGCTGTTTTCAATGGAAGTTCACGAAATCACGAAATGCAATGTCATAATAAAATTTGAAATATTAAAACATACACCACTTGTGAGCATATTAATCCCCTTAATTCACTTTGGTGGTTTTCAACATTTGATGAACTAAGTTTCCTCCCTCTCGATTCTGATGAGTTATCGCAGTTTTCAATGGAAGGTCACGAAATCTCGAAACGCAATGTCATAATAAAATTTCAAATATTAAATCATACACCACTTATGAGCATATTTATCCCCTTAATTCACTTTGGTGATTTTCAACATTTCATGAACTTATTCTCTTCCTTCACGATTCTTATGAGTTCAATGGAAGGTCACGAAATCTCGAAAAGCAATGTCATAATAAAGTTTGACATATTATGAGCATATTTATCCCCTTAATTCACTTTGGTGATTTTCAACATTTCATGAACTTATTCTCCTCCTTCATGATTCTTATGAGTTATCGCAGTTTTCAATGGAAGGTCACGAAATCTCGAAACGCAAAGTCATAATAAAATTTCAAATATTGAAACATACAACACTTAGGAGCATATTTATCCCCTTAATTCACTTTAGTGGTTCTCAGCATTTCATGAACTTATTTTCCTAGTTCTCGATTCTTATGAGTTATCGCTGTTTTCAATGGAAGTTCACGAAATCACGAAATGCAATGTCATAATAAAATTTGAAATATTGAAACATACACCACTTGTGAGCATATTAATCCCCTTAATTCACTTTGGTGGTTTTCAACATTTGATGAACTAAGTTTCCTCCCTCTCGATTCTGATGAGTTATCGCAGTTTTCAATGGAAGGTCACGAAATCTCGAAACGCAATATCGTAATAAAATTTCAAATATTAAATCATACACCACTTATGAGCATATTTATCCCCTTAATTCACTTTGGTGATTTTCAACATTTCATGAACTTATTCTCCTCCTTCATGATTCTTATGAGTTCAATGGAAGGTCACGAAATCTCGAAACGCAAAGTCATAATAAAATTTCAAATATTGAAACATACAACACTTAGGAGCATATTTATCCCCTTAATTCACTTTAGTGGTTCTCAGCATTTCATGAACATATTTTCCTAGTTCTCGATTCTTATGAGTTATCGCAGTTTTCAATGGAAGGTCACGAAATCTCGAAACGCAATGTCATAATAAATTTTGAAATATTAAAACATACACCACTTATGAGCATATTTATCCCCTTAATTCACTTTAGTGGTTCTCAGCATTTTATGAACTTATTTTCCTAGTTCTCGATTCTTATGAGTTATCGCTGTTTTCAATGGAAGTTCACGAAATCATGAAATGCAATGTCATAATAAAATTTGAAATATTAAAACATACACCACTTGTGAGCATATTAATCCCCTTAATTCACTTTGGTGGTTTTCAACATTTCATGAACTAAGTTTCCTCCCTCTCGATTCTGATGAGTTATCGCAGTTTTCAATGGAAGGTCACGAAATCTCGAAACGCAATGTCATAATAAAATTTGAAATATTAAAACATACACCACTTATGAGCATATTTATCCCCTTAATTCACTTTAGTGGTTCTCAGCATTTCATGAACTTATTTTCCTAGTTCTCGATTCTTATGAGTTACCGCTGTTTTCAATGGAAGTTCACGAAATCACGAAATGCAATGTCATAATAAAATTTGAAATATTAAAACATACACCACTTGTGAGCATATTAATCCCCTTAATTCACTTTGGTGGTTTTCAATATTTCATGAACTAAGTTTCCTCCCTCTCGATTCTGATGAGTTATCGCAGTTTTCAATGGAAGGTCACGAAATCTCGAAACGCAATGTCATAATAAAATTTCAAATATTAAATCATACACCACTTATGAGCATATTTATCCCCTTAATTCACTTTGGTGATTTTCAACATTTCATGAACTTATTCTCTTCCTTCACGAGTCTTATGAGTTCAATGGAAGGTCACGAAATCTCGAAAAGCAATGTCATAATAAAGTTTGACATATTAAAACATACACCACTTGTGAGCATATTTATCCCTTTAATTCACTTTGGTGATTTTCAACATTTCATGAACTTATTCTCCTCCTTCATGATTCTTATGAGTTCAATGGAAGGTCACGAAATCTCGAAACGCAAAGTCATAATAAAATTTCAAATATTGAAACATACAACACTTAGGAGCATATTTATCCCCTTAATTCACTTTAGTGGTTCTCAGCATTTCATGAACTTATTTTCCTAGTTCTCGATTCTTATGAGTTATCGCTGTTTTCAATGGAAGTTCACGAAATCACGAAATGCAATGTCATAATAAAATTTGAAATATTAAAACATACACCACTTGTGAGCATATTAATCCCCTTAATTCACTTTTGTGGTTTTCAATGTTTCATGAACTTATTTTCTTTTTTCTCGTTCGGCATGCACTAAGACCTACTCTAATGGAATGTAAGGAAATCTCCAAATGTAATGTCATAATAAAATTTTAAATATTAAAACATACACCACTTATGAGCATATTTATCCCCTTAATTCACTTTAGTGGTTCTCAGCATTTCATGAACTTATTTTCCTAGTTCTCGATTCTTATGAGTTATCGCTGTTTTCAATGGAAGTTCACGAAATCACGAAATGCAATGTCATAATAAAATTTGAAATATTAAAACATACACCACTTGTGAGCATATTAATCCCCTTAATTCACTTTGGTGGTTTTCAACATTTCATGAACTAAGTTTCCTCCCTCTCGATTCTCGATGAGTTATCGCAGTTTTCAATGGAAGGTCACGAAATCTCGAAACGCAATGTCATAATAAAATTTGAAATATTAAAACATACACCACTTATGAGCATATTTATCCCCTTAATTCACTTTAGTGGTTCTCAGCATTTCATGAACTTATTTTCCTAGTTCTCGATTCTTATGAGTTATCGCTGTTTTCAATGGAAGTTCACGAAATCACGAAATGCAATGTCATAATAAAATTTGAAATATTGAAACATACACCACTTGTGAGCATATTAATACCCTTAATTCACTTTGGTGGTTTTCAACATTTCATGAACTTAGTTTCCTCCCTCTCTATTCTATGATACTACGACCACCTTTAATTAAACTTCACCAATACACGAAGCGCTACCGATCTATAAAATTTGAAATATTAAATCATACACCACTTATGAGCATATTTATCCCCTTAATTCACTTTGGTGATTTTCAACATTTCATGAACTTATTCTCCTCCTTCACGATTCTTATGAGTTATCGCGTTTTCAATGGAAGGTCACGAAATCTCGAAAAGCAATGTCATAATAAAGTTTGACATATTATGAGCATATTTATCCCCTTAATTCACTTTGGTGATTTTCAACATTTCATGAACTTATTCTCCTCCTTCATGATTCTTATGAGTTCAATGGAAGGTCACGAAATCTCGAAACGCAAAGTCATAATAAAATTTCAAATATTGAAACATACACCACTTATGAGTATATTTATCCCCTTAATTCACTTTAGTGGTTCTCAGCATTTCATGAACTTATTTTCCTAGTTCTCGATTCTTATGAGTTACCGCTGTTTTCAATGGAAGTTCACGAAATCACGAAATGCAATGTCATAATAAAATTTGAAATATTGAAACATACACCACTTGTGAGCATATTAATCCCCTTAATTCACTTTGGTGGTTTTCAACATTTCATGAACTAAGTTTCCTCCCTCTCGATTCTGATGAGTTATCGCAGTTTTCAATGGAAGGTCACGAAATCTCGAAACGCAATGTCATAATAAAATTTGAAATATTAAACCATACACCACTTATGAGCATATTTATCCCCTTAATTCACTTTGGTGATTTTCAACATTTCATGAACTTATTTTCCTAGTTCTCGATTCTTATGAGTTATCGCTGTTTTCAATGGAAGGTCACGAAATCACGAAATGCAATGTCATAATAAAATTTGAAATATTAAAACATACACCACTTATGAGCATATTTATCCCCTTAATTCACTTTGGTGGTTTTCAACATTTCATGAACTAAGTTTCCTCCTTCTCGATTCTTATGAGTTATCGCAGCTTTTCAATGGAAGGTCACGAAATCTCGAAACGCAATGTCATAATAAAATTTGAAATATTAAAACATACACCACTTATGAGCATATTTATCCCCTTAATTCACTTTAGTGGTTCTCAGCATTTCATGAACTTATTTTCCTAGTTCTCGATTCTTATGAGTTATCGCTGTTTTCAATGGAAGTTCACGAAATCACGAAATGCAATGTCATAATAAAATTTGAAATATTAAAACATACACCACTTGTGAGCATATTAATCCCCTTAATTCACTTTGGTGGTTTTCAACATTTCATGAACTAAGTTTCCTCCTCTCGATTCTCGATGAGTTATCGCAGCTTTTCAATGGAAGGTCACGAAATCTCGAAACGCAATGTCATAATAAAATTTGAAATATTAAAACATACACCACTTATGAGCATATTTATCCCCTTAATTCACTTTAGTGGTTCTCAGCATTTCATGAACTTATTTTCCTAGTTCTCGATTCTTATGAGTTATCGCTGTTTTCAATGGAAGTTCACGAAATCACGAAATGCAATGTCATAATAAAATTTGAAATATTAAAACATACACCACTTGTGAGCATATTAATCCCCTTAATTCACTTTGGTGGTTTTCAACATTTCATGAACTAAGTTTCCTCCCTCTCAATTCTGATGAGTTATCGCAGTTTTCAATGGAAGGTCACGAAATCTCGAAAGGCAATGTCATAATAAAATTTCAAATAATAAATCATACACCACTTATGAGAATATTAATCCCCTTAATTCACTTTGGTGATTTTCAACATTTCATGAACTTATTCTCCTCCTTCACGATTCTTATGAGTTCAATGGAAGGTCACGAAATCTCGAAACGCAATGTCATAATAAAATTTGAAATATTAAAACATACACCACTTGTGAGCATATTAATCCCCTTAATTCACTTTGGTGGTTTTCAACATTTGATGAACTAAGTTTCCTCCCTCTCGATTCTGATGAGTTATCGCAGCTTTTCAATGGAAGGTCACGAAATCTCGAAACGCAATGTCATAATAAAATTTCAAATATTAAAACATACACCACTTATGAGCATATTTATCCCCTTAATTCACTTTAGTGGTTCTCAGCATTTCATGAACTTATTTTCCTAGTTCTCGATTCTTATGAGTTATCGCTGTTTTCAATGGAAGTTCACGAAATCACGAAATGCAATGTCATAATAAAATTTGAAATATTAAAACATACACCACTTGTGAGCATATTAATCCCCTTAATTCACTTTGGTGGTTTTCAACATTTCATGAACTAAGTTTCCTCCTCTCGATTCTCGATGAGTTATCGCAGTTTTCAATGGAAGGTCACGAAATCTCGAAACGCAATGTCATAATAAAATTTGAAATATTAAAACATACACCACTTATGAGCATATTTATCCCCTTAATTCACTTTAGTGGTTCTCAGCATTTCATGAACTTATTTTCCTAGTTCTCGATTCTTATGAGTTATCGCTGTTTTCAATGGAAGTTCACGAAATCACGAAATGCAATGTCATAATAAAATTTGAAATATTAAAACATACACCACTTGTGAGCATATTAATCCCCTTAATTCACTTTGGTGGTTTTCAACATTTCATGAACTAAGTTTCCTCCTCTCGATTCTGATGAGTTATCGCAGTTTTCAATGGAAGGTCACGAAATCTCGAAACGCAATGTCATAATAAAATTTGAAATATTAAAACATACACCACTTATGAGCATATTTATCCCCTTAATTCACTTTAGTGGTTCTCAACATTTCATGAACTAATTTTCCTAGTTCTCCATTCTTATGGCATATAGCTGTTTTCAATGGAAGTTCACTAAATCACGAAATGCAATGTCATAATAAAATTTGAAATATTAAAACATACACCACTTGTAAGCATATTTATCCCCTTAATTCACTTTTGTTGTAATCATCAGTCGATCAACTAGATCTACACTCTCTCCCTACTCGTCGGTCATCCGAGTTTTCAATGGAAGGTCACGAAATCTCGAAACGCAATGTCATAATAAAATTTCAAATATTAAATCATACACCCCTTATGAGCATATTTATCCCCTTAATTCACTTTGGTGATTTTCAACATTTCATGAACTTATTCTCCTCCTTCACGATTCTTATGAGTTATCGCTGTTTTCAATGGAAGGTCACGAAATCTCGAAAAGCAATGTCATAATAAAGTTTGACATACACCACTTGTGAGCATATTTATCCCCTTAATTCACTTTGGTGATTTTCAACATTTCATGAACTTATTCTCCTCCTCTCGATTCTCGATGAGTTATCGCAGCTTTTCAATGGAAGGTCACGAAATCTCGAAACGCAATGTCATAATAAAATTTCAAATATTGAAACATACAACACTTAGGAGCATATTTATCCCCTTAATTCACTTTAGTGGTTCTCAGCATTTCATGAACTTATTTTCCTAGTTCTCGATTCTTATGAGTTATCGCTGTTTTCAATGGAAGTTCACGAAATCACGAAATGCAATGTCATAATAAAATTTGAAATATTAAAACATACACCACTTGTGAGCATATTAATCCCCTTAATTCACTTTGGTGGTTTTCAACATTTCATGAACTAAGTTTCCTCCCTCTCGATTCTGATGAGTTATCGCAGCTTTTCAATGGAAGGTCACGAAATCTCGAAACGCAATGTCATAATAAAATTTGAAATATTAAAACATACACCACTTATGAGCATATTTATCCCCTTAATTCACTTTAGTGGTTTTCAACATTTCATGAACTTATTTTCCTAGTTCTCGATTCTTATGAGTTATCGCTGTTTTCAATGGAAGTTCACGAAATCACGAAATGCAATGTCATAATAAAATTTGAAATATTGAACCATACACCACTTGTGAGCATATTTATCCCCTGAATTCACTTTAGTGGTTTTCAACATTTCATGAACTAAGTTTCCTCCTTCTCGATTCTTATGAGTTATCGCAGTTTTCAATGGAAGGTCACGAAATCTCGAAACGCAATGTCATAATAAAATTTGAAATATTAAAACATACACCACTTATGAGCATATTTATCCCCTTAATTCACTTTAGTGGTTCTCAGCATTTCATGAACTTATTTTCCTAGTTCTCGATTCTTATGAGTTATCGCTGTTTTCAATGGAAGTTCACGAAATCACGAAATGCAATGTCATAATAAAATTTGAAATATTAAAACATACACCACTTGTGAGCATATTAATCCCCTTAATTAACTTTGGTGGTTTTCAACATTTGATGAACTTAGTTTCCTCCTTTTCTTTTCTATTATACTGCCGCCGCTTAGATTTACACGCTTTCCATACACGAAACTCAACCGATTTATAAAATTTGAAATATTAAAACATACACCATTTATGAGCATATTTATCCCCTTAATTCACTTTAGTGGTTCTCAGCATTTCACGAACTTATTTTCCTAGTTCTCGATTCTTATGAGTTATCGCTGTTTTCAATGGAAGTTCACGAAATCACGAAATGCAATGTCATAATAAAATTTGAAATATTAAAACATACACCACTTGTGAGCATATTAATCCCCTTAATTCACTTTGGTGGTTTTCAACATTTGATGAACAAAGTTTCCTCCCTCTCGATTCTGATGAGTTATCGCAGTTTTCAATGGAAAGTCACGAAATCTCGAAACGCAATGTCATAATAAAATTTCAAATATTAAATCATACACCACTTATGAGCATATTTATCCCCTTAATTCACTTTGGTGATTTTCAACATTTCATGAACTTATTCTCCTCCTTCACGATTCTTATGAGTTATCGCTGTTTTCAATGGAAGTTCACGAAATCACGAAATGCAATGTCATAATAAAATTTGAAATATTAAAACATACACCACTTATGAGAATATTTATCCCCTTAATTCACTTTAGTGGTTCTCAGCATTTCATGAACTTATTTTCCTAGTTCTCGATTCTTATGAGTTATCGCAGTTTTCAATGGAAGGTCACGAAATCTCGAAACGCAAAGTCATAATAAAATTTCAAATATTGAAACATACAACACTTAGGAGCATATTTATCCCCTTAATTCACTTTAGTGGTTCTCAGCATTTCATGAACTTATTTTCCTAGTTCTCGATTCTTATGAGTTATCGCTGTTTTCAATGGAAGTTCACGAAATCACGAAATGCAATGTCATAATAAAATTTGAAATATTAAAACATACACCACTTGTGAGCATATTAATCCCCTTAATTCACTTTGGTGGTTTTCAACATTTCATGAACTAATTTTCCCCCCTCTCGATTGTCATAAGTTATCGCTGTTTTCAATGGAAGGTCACGAAATCTCGAAACGCAATGTCATAATAAAATTTGAAATATTAAAACATACACCACTTATGAGCATATTTATCCCCTTAATTCACTTTAGTGGTTCTCAGCATTTCATGAACTTATTTTCCTAGTTCTCGATTCTTATGAGTTATCGCTGTTTTCAATGGAAGTTCACGAAATCACGAAATGCAATGTCATAATAAAATTTGAAATATTAAAACATACACCACTTGTGAGCATATTAATCCCCTTAATTCACTTTGGTGGTTTTCAACATTTCATGAACTAAGTTTCCTCCTCTCGATTCTGATGAGTTATCGCAGTTTTCAATGGAAGGTCACGAAATCTCGAAACGCAATGTCATAATAAAATTTGAAATATTAAAACATACACCACTTATGAGCATATTTATCCCCTTAATTCACTTTAGTGGTTCTCAGCAATTGATGAACTTACTTTTCTAGATAGCGAGTATTTTTCGTTACTGCTGTTTTCATTAGAAGATAACGAAATCACGAAATGCAATGTCATAATAAAATTTGAAATATTAAAAAATACACCACTTGTGAGCATATTAATCCCCTTAATTCACTTTGGTGGTTTTCAACATTTGATGAACTAAGTTTCCTCCCTCTCGATTTTGATGAGTTATCGCAGTTTTCAATGGAAGGTCACGAAATCTCGAAACGCAATGTCATAATAAAATTTGAAATATTAAAACATACACCACTTATGAGCATATTTATCCCCTTAATTCACTTTAGTGATTCTCAGCATTTCATGAACTTATTTTCCTAGTTCTCGATTCTTATGAGTTACCGCTGTTTTCAATGGAAGTTCACGAAATCACGAAATGCAATGTCATAATAAAATTTGAAATATTAAAACATACACCACTTGTGAGCATATTAATCCCCTTAATTCAATTTGTTTTTTTTTATAATGACACGACGTCCATCTACATCTACTCGCTTTCCCTACATTACGCTCTTTTTATCTGGAAGGTCACGAAATCTCGAAACGCAATGTCATAATAAAATTTGAAATATTAAAACATACACCACTTATGAGCATATTTATCCCCTTAATTCACTTTAGTGGTTCTCAGCATTTCATGAACTTATTTTCCTAGTTCTCGATTCTTATGAGCTATCGCTGTTTTCAATGGAAGTTCACGAAATCACAAAATGCAATGTCATAATAACATTTGAAATATTAAAGCATACACCACTTGTGAGCATATTAATCCCCTTAATTCACTTTGGTGGTTTTCAACATTTTATGATCTTAGTTGCCTCCCTCTCGATTCTTATGAGTTTTCTTTTTTATCAATGCGAGGACA
>JAMKOQ010000442.1:148371-186988 GCA_026770425.1 Boechera divaricarpa | reverse complement strand
TTTATAATAAAATTTGAAATATTAAAACATACACCACTTGTGAGCATATTAATCCCCTGAATTCACTTTAGTGGTTTTCAACATTTCATGAACTAAGTTTCCTCCCTCTCGATTCTGATGAGTTATCGCAGCTTTTCAATGGAAGGTCACGAAATCTCGAAACGCAATGTCATAATAAAATTTGAAATATTAAAACATACACCACTTATGAGCATATTTATCCCCTTAATTCACTTTAGTGGTTCTCAGCATTTCATGAACTTATTTTCCTAGTTCTCGATTCTTATGAGTTATCGCTGTTTTCAATGGAAGTTCACGAAATCACGAAATGCAATGTCATAATAAAATTTGAAATATTAAAACATACACCACTTGTGAGCATATTAATCCCCTTAATTCACTTTGGTGGTTTTCAACATTTCATGAACTAAGTTTCCTCCTCTCGATTCTGATGAGTTATCGCAGTTTTCAATGGAAGGTCACGAAATCTCGAAACGCAATGTCATAATAAAATTTCAAATATTAAAACATACACCACTTATGAGCATATTTATCCCCTTAATTCACTTTAGTGGTTTTCAACATTTCATGAACTTATTTTCCTAGTTCCTTCACGATTCTTATGAGTTATCGCTGTTTTCAATGGAAGTTCACGAAATCACGAAATGCAATGTCATAATAAAATTTGAAATATTAAAACATACACCACTTGTGAGCATATTTATCCCCTTAATTCACTTTGGTGGTTCTCAACATTTCATGAACTTATTTTCCTCCCTCTCGATTCTTATGAGTTACCGCTGTTTTCAATGGAAGTTCACGAAATCTCGAAACGCAATGTCATAATATAATTTGAAATATTAAAACATACACCACTTATGAGCATATTTATCCCCTTAATTCACTTTAGTGGTTCTCAGCATTTCATGAACTTATTTTCCTAGCTCTCGATTCTTATGAGTTATCGCTGTTTTCAATGGAAGTTCACGAAATCACGAAATGCAATGTCATAATAAAATTTGAAATATTGAAACATACACCACTTGTGAGCATATTAATCCCCTTAATTCACTTTGGTGGTTTTCAACATTTCATGAACTAAGTTTCCTCCTCTCGATTCTGATGAGTTATCGCAGCTTTTCAATGGAAGGTCACGAAATCTCGAAACGCAATGTCATAATAAAATTTCAAATATTAAAACATACACCACTTATGAGCATATTTATCCCCTTAATTCACTTTAGTGGTTCTCAGCATTTCATGAACTTATTTTCCTAGTTCTCGATTCTTATGAGTTATCGCTGTTTTCAATGGAAGTTCACGAAATCACGAAATGCAATGTCATAATAAAATTTGAAATATTAAAACATACACCACTTGTGAGCATATTAATCCCCTTAATTCACTTTGGTGGTTTTCAACATTTTATACACTAACTTTCTTTTTTCACGATACGGCTACCATCTAGATCTACTCTCTTGACCTACACGAAGCTCCTACGATCTATGTCATAATAAAATTTCAAATATTAAAACATACACCACTTATGAGCATATTTATCCCCTTAATTCACTTTAGTGGTTCTCAGCATTTCATGATCTTATTTTCCTAGTTCTCGATTCTTATGAGTTATCGCTGTTTTCAATGGAAGTTCACGAAATCACGAAATGCAATGACATAATAAAATTTGAAATATTAAAACATACACCACTTGTGAGCATATTAATCCCCTTAATTCACTTTGGTTGTTTTCAACATTTGATCAACTATTTTTTCTTTAATTATATGGTGACCACCTAGATCTACATTCTATCGCAACTCAACACTCTTCCGATCTCAATGTCATAATAAAATTTCAAATATTAAAACATACACCACTTATGAGCATATTTATCCCCTTAATTCACTTTAGTGGTTCTCAGCATTTCACGAACTTATTTTCCTAGTTCTCGATTCTTATGAGTTATCGCTGTTTTCAATGGAAGTTCACGAAATCACGAAATGCAATGTCATAATAAAATTTGAAATATTAAAACATACACCACTTGTGAGCATATTAATCCCCTTAATTCACTTTGGTGGTTTTCAACATTTGATGAACTAAGTTTCCTCCCTCTCGATTCTGATGAGTTATCGCAAGTTTTCAATGGAAGGTCACGAAATCTCGAAACGCAATGTCATAATAAAATTTCAAATATTAAATCATACACCACTTATGAGCATATTTATCCCCTTAATTCACTTTGGTGATTTTCAACATTTCATGAACTTATTCTCCTCCTTCTCGATTCTTATGAGTTATCGCTGTTTTCAATGGAAGGTCACGAAATCTCGAAAAGCAATGTCATAATAAAATTTGACATATTAAAACATACACCACTTATGAGCATATTAATCCCCTTAATTCACTTTGGTGATTTTCAACATTTCATGAACTTATTCTCCTCCTTCATGATTCTTATGAGTTATCGAGTTTTCAATGGAAGGTCACGAAATCTCGAAACGCAATGTCATAATAAAATTTCAAATATTAAAACATACACCACTTATGAGCATATTTATCCCCTTAATTCACTTTAGTGGTTCTCAGCATTTCATGAACTTATTTTCCTAGTTCTCGATTCTTATGAGTTATCGCTGTTTTCAATGGAAGGTCACGAAATCACGAAATGCAATGTCATAATAAAATTTGAAATATTAAAACATACACCACTTGTGAGCATATTAATCCCCTTAATTCACTTTGGTGGTTTTCAACATTTCATGAACTAAGTTTCCTCCTCTCGATTCTGATGAGTTATCGCAGTTTTCAATGGAAGGTCACGAAATCTCGAAACGCAATGTCATAATAAAATTTGAAATATTAAAACATACACCACTTGTGAGCATATTAATCCCCTTAATTCACTTTGGTGGTTTTCAACATTTGATGAACTAAGTTTCCTCCTCTCGATTCTGATGAGTTATCGCAGTTTTCAATGGAAGGTCACGAAATCTCGAAACGCAATGTCATAATAAAATTTCAAATATTAAATCATACACCACTTATGAGCATATTTATCCCCTTAATTCACTTTGGTGATTTTCAACATTTCATGAACTTATTCTCCTCCTTCACGATTCTTATGAGTTATCGCTGTTTTCAATGGAAGGTCACGAAATCTCGAAAAGCAATGTCATAATAAAGTTTGACATATTAAAACATACACCACTTGTGAGCATATTTATCCCCTTAATTCACTTTGGTGATTTTCAACATTTCATGAACTTATTCTCCCTCCTTCATGATTCTTATGAGCTTTTCAATGGAAGGTCACGAAATCTCGAAACGCAAAGTCATAATAAAATTTCAAATATTGAAACATACACCACTTATGAGCATATTTATCCCCTTAATTCACTTTAGTGGTTCTCAGCATTTCATGAACTTATTTTCCTAGTTCTCGATTCTTATGAGTTATCGCTGTTTTCAATGGAAGTTCACGAAATCACGAAATGCAATGTCATAATAAAATTTGAAATATTAAACCATACACCACTTGTGAGCATATTAATCCCCTTAATTCACTTTAGTGGTTTTCAACATTTGATGAAGATAGTAACAGCGTTGTGTAGTCTAAGAGTGTAGATCTCGGTGCTCGCCGAGTCATCAAAATAAAAAAACGAAATGTCATAATAAAATTTGAAATATTAAAACATACACCACTTATGAGCATATTTATCCCCTTAATTCACTTTAGTGGTTCTCAGCATTTCATGAACTTATTTTCCTAGTTCTCGATTCTTATGAGTTATCGCTGTTTTCAATGGAAGTTCACGAAATCACGAAATGCAATGTCATAATAAAATTTGAAATATTAAAACATACACCACTTGTGAGCATATTAATCCCCTTAATTCACTTTGGTGGTTTTCAACATTTGATGAACTAAGTTTCCTCCCTCTCGATTCTGATGAGTTATCGCAGTTTTCAATGGAAGGTCACGAAATCTCGAAACGCAATGTCATAATAAAATTTGAAATATTAAAACATACAACACTTAGGAGCATATTTATCCCCTTAATTCACTTTAGTGGTTCTCAACATTTCATGAACTTATTTTCCTAGTTCTCGATTCTTATGAGTTATCAGCGTTTTCAATGGAAGTTCACGAAATTCACGAAATGCAATGTCATAATAAAATTTGAAATATTAAAACATACACCACTTGTGAGCATATTAATCCCTTTAATTCACTTTGGTGGTTTTCAACATTTCATGAACTAAGTTTCCTCCTCTCGATTCTGATGAGTTATCGCAGTTTTCAATGGAAGGTCACGAAATCTCGAAACGCAATGTCATAATAAAATTTGAAATATTAAAACATACACCACTTATGAGCATATTTATCCCCTTAATTCACTTTAGTGGTTCTCAGCATTTCATGAACTTATTTTCCTAGTTCTCGATTCTTATGAGTTACCGCTGTTTTCAATGGAAGTTCACGTAAAATCACGAAATGCAATGTCATAATAAAATTTGAAATATTAAAACATACACCACTTGTGAGCATATTAATCCCCTTAATTCACTTTGGTGGTTTTCAACATTTCATGAACTAAGTTTCCTCCTCTCGATTCGATGAGTTATCGCAGTTTTCAATGGAAGGTCACGAAATCTCAAACGCAATGTCATAATAAAATTTGAAATATTAAAACATACACCACTTATGAGCATATTTATCCCCTTAATTCACTTTGGTGGTTTTCAACATTTCATGAACTTATTTTCCTAGTTCTCGATTCTTATGAGTTATCGCTGTTTTCAATGGAAGGTCACGAAATCTCGAAATGCAATGTCATAATAAAATTTGAAATATTAAAACATACACCACTTATGAGCATATTTATCCCCTTAATTCACTTTGGTGGTTTTCAACATTTCATGAACTTATTCTCCTCCTTCTCGATTCTTATGAGTTATCGCAGTTTCAATGGAAGGTCACGAAATCTCGAAACGCAATGTCATAATAAAATTTGAAATATTAAAACATACACCACTTATGAGCATATTTATCCCCTTAATTCACTTTAGTGGTTCTCAGCATTTCATGAACTTATTTTCCTAGTTCTCGATTCTTATGAGTTATGATTGTTTTCAATGGAAGTTCACGAAATCACGAAATGCAATGTCATAATAAAATTTGAAATATTAAAACATACACCACTTGTGAGCATATTAATCCCCTTAATTCACTTTGGTGGTTTTCAACATTTCATGAACTAAGTTTCCTCCTCTCGATTCTGATGAGTTATCGCTTTCAATGGAAGGTCACGAAATCTCGAAAACGCAATGTCATAATAAAATTTCAAATATTAAATCATACACCACTTATGAGCATATTTATCCCCTTAATTCACTTTGGTGGTTTTCAACATTTCATGAACTTATTCTCCTCCTTCTTCACGATTCTTATGAGTTCAATGGAAGGTCACGAAATCTCGAAAAGCAATGTCATAATAAAGTTTGACATATTATGAGCATATTTATCCCCTTAATTCACTTTGGTGATTTTCAACATTTCATGAACTTATTCTCCTCCTTCATGATTCTGATGAGTTATCGAAGTTTTCAATGGAAGGTCACGAAATCTCGAAACGCAAAGTCATAATAAAATTTCAAATATTGAAACATACAACACTTATGAGCATATTTATCCCCTTAATTCACTTTAGTGGTTCTCAGCATTTCATGAACTTATTTTCCTAGTTCTCGATTCTTATGAGTTATCGCTGTTTTCAATGGAAGTTCACGAAATCACGAAATGCAATGTCATAATAAAATTTGAAATATTGAAACATACACCACTTGTGAGCATATTAATCTCTTTAATTCACTTTGGTGGTTTTCAACATTTCATGAACTAAGTTTCCTCCTCTCGATTCTGATGAGTTATCGCAGTTTTCAATGGAAGGTCACGAAATCTCGAAACGCAATGTCATAATAAAATTTGAAATATTAAAACATACACCACTTGTGAGCATATTAATCCCCTTAATTCACTTTGGTGGTTTTCAACATTTGATGAACTAAGTTTCCTCCCTCTCGATTCTGATGAGTTATCGCAGCTTTTCAATGGAAGGTCACGAAATCTCAAAACGCAATGTCATAATAAAATTTGAAATATTAAATCATACACCACTTATGAGCATATTTATCCCCTTAATTCACTTTGGTGATTTTCAACATTTCATGAACTTATTCTCCTCCTTCACGATTCTTATGAGTTCAATGGAAGGTCACGAAATCTCGGAAAGCAATGTCATAATAAAGTTTGACATATTATGAGCATATTTATCCCCTTAATTCACTTTGGTGATTTTCAACATTTCATGAACTTATTCTCCTCCTTCATGATTCTTATGAGTTCAATGGAAGGTCACGAAATCTCGAAACGCAAAGTCATAATAAAATTTCAAATATTGAAACATACAACACTTAGGAGCATATTTATCCCCTTCATTCACTTTAGTGGTTCTCAGCATTTCATGAACTTATTTTCCTAGTTCTCGATTCTTATGAGTTATCGCTGTTTTCAATGGAAGTTCACGAAATCACGAAATGCAATGTCATAATAAAATTTGAAATATTGAAACATACACCACTTGTGAGCATATTAATCCCCTGAATTCACTTTAGTGGTTTTCAACATTTCATGAACTAAGTTTCCTCCCTCTCGATTCTGATGAGTTATCGCTGTTTTCAATGGAAGGTCACGAAATCACGAAATGCAATGTCATAATAAAATTTGAAATATTAAAACATACACCACTTGTGAGCATATTAATCCCCTTAATTCACTTTGGTGGTTTTCAACATTTGATGAACTAAGTTTCCTCCCTCTCGATTCTGATGAGTTATCGCAGTTTTCAATGGAAGGTCACGAAATCTCGAAACGCAATGTCATAATAAAATTTGAAATATTAAATCATACACCACTTATGAGCATATTTATCCCCTTAATTCACTTTGGTGATTTTCAACATTTCATGAACTTATTCTCCTCCTTCTCGATTCTTATGAGTTCAAATGGAAGGTCACGAAATCTCGAAACGCAATGTCATAATAAAGTTTGAAATATTAAAACATACAGCATATGTTATTTATCCCCTTAATTCACTTTAGTGATTTTCAACATTTCATGAACTTATTCTCCTCCTTCATGATTCTTATGAGTTCAATGGAAGGTCACGTAAATCTCGAAAATGCAATGTCATAATAAAATTTCAAATATTGAAACATACACCACTTGTGAGCATATTTATCCCCTTAATTCACTTTAGGTGGTTCTCAGCATTTCATGAACTTATTTTCCTAGTTCTCGATTCTTATGAGTTATCAGCTGCTTTCAATGGAAGTTCACTGAAATCACGAAATGCAATGTCATAATAAAATTTGAAATATTGAAACATACACCACTTGTGAGCATATTAATCCCCTTAATTCACTTTGGTGATTTTCAACATTTCATGAACTAAGTTTCCTCTCTCGATTCTCATGAGTTATCGCAGTTTTCAATGGAAGGTCAATGTAAATCACGAAACGCAATGTCATAATAAAATTTGAAATATTAAAACATACACCACTTGTGAGCATATTAATCCCCTTAATTCACTTTGGTGGTTTTCAACATTTCATGAACTAAGTTTCCTCCTCTCGATTCTGATGAGTTATCGCAGTTTTCAATGGAAGGTCACGAAATCTCAAACGCAATGTCATAATAAAATTTCAAATATTGGAAATCATACACCACTTATGAGCATATTTATCCCCTTAATTCACTTTGGTGATTTTCAACATTTCATGAACTTATTCTCCTCCTTCACTTATTCTTATGAGTTCAATGGAAGGTCACGAAATCTCGAAAAGCAATGTCATAATAAAGTTTGACATATTATGAGCATATTTATCCCCTTAATTCACTTCTTGGTGATTTTCTCAACATTTCATGAACTTATTCTCCTCCTTCATGATTCTTATGAGTTCACCTGGAAGGTCACTAAATCTCGAAACGCAAAGTCATAATAAAATTTCAAATATTAAAACATACAACACTTATGAGCATATTTATCCCCTTAATTCACTTTAGTGGTTCTCAGCATTTCATGAACTTATTTTCCTAGTTCTTATTCTTTACATGAGTTATCGCTGTTTTCAATGGAAGTTCACTAAATCACGAAATGCAATGTCATAATAAAATTTGAAATATTGAAACATACACCACTTGTGAGCATATTAATCCCCTTAATTCACTTTGGTGGTTTTCAACATTTCATGAACTAAGTTTCCTCCTCTCGATTCGATGAGTTATCGAGTTTTCAATGGAAGGTCACGAAATCTCAAACGCAATGTCATAATAAAATTTGAAATATTAAAACATACACCACTTGTGAGCATATTTATCCCCTTAATTCACCTTGGTGGTTTTCAACATTTCATGAACTAAGTTTCCTCCCTCTCGATTCTGATGAGTTATCGTAGTTTTCAATGGAAGGTCACGAAATCTCGAAACGCAATGTCATAATAAAATTTCAAATATTAAATCATACACCACTTATGAGCATATTTATCCCCTTAATTCACTTTGGTGATTTTCAACATTTCATGAACTTATTCTCCTCCTTCACGATTCTTATGAGTTCAATGGAAGGTCACGAAATCTCGAAAAGCAATGTCATAATAAAGTTTGACATATTATGAGCATATTTATCCCCTTAATTCACTTTGGTGATTTTCAACATTTCATGAACTTATTTTCCTCCTTCATGATTCTTATGAGTTCAATGGAAGGTCACGAAATCTCGAAACGCAAAGTCATAATAAAATTTCAAATATTGAAACATACAACACTTAGGAGCATATTTATCCCCTTAATTCACTTTAGTGGTTCTCAGCATTTCATGAACTTATTTTCCTAGTTCTCGATTCTTATGAGTTATCGCTGTTTTCAATGGAAGTTCACGAAATCACGAAATGCAATGTCATAATAAAATTTGAAATATTAAAACATACACCACTTGTGAGCATATTAATCCCCTTAATTCACTTTGGTGGTTTTCAATATTTCATGAACTAAGTTTCCTCCCTCTTGTTTCATAATACGTAGACCAGCGATAACTACAATCTTACCATACACGGCGATGCTATGATCTAATAAAATTTCAAATATTAAAACATACACCACTTATGAGCATATTTATCCCCTTAATTCACTTTAGTGGTTCTCAGCATTTCATGAACTTATTTTCCTAGTTCTCGATTCTTATGAGTTATCGCTGTTTTCAATGGAAGGTCACGAAATCACGAAATGCAATGTCATAATAAAATTTGAAATATTAAAACATACACCACTTGTGAGCATATTAATCCCCTTAATTCACTTTGGTGGTTTTCAACATTTCATGAACTTATTTTCCTCCTTCTCGATTCTGATGAGTTATCGAAGTTTTCAATGGAAGGTCACTAAATCTCGAAACGCAAAGTCATAATAAAATTTGAAATATCAAAACATACATCACTTATGAGCATACATTTATTCCCCTTAATTCACTTTAGTGATTTTCAACATTTCATGAACTTATTTTCCTCCTTCTCGATTCTTATGAGTTACCGCATGTTTTCAATGGAAGGTCACGAAATTCAACAAATGCAATGTCATAATAAAACGTTTGAAATATTAAAAACATACAACACCACTTAGGGAGCATTATTAACTCCTCTTAATTCACTTTTGGTGGTTTTCAACATTTCATGAACTAAGTTTCCTCCTTCTCATTCTAGATGAGTTATTGCGCTGTTTTCATAATGGAAGTTCACTAAATCACGAAACGCAATGCTTCATAATAAAATTTCAAATATTAAAATCATACACCACTTGTGAGCATATTTATCCCCTTAATTCACTTTTGGTGATTTTCAACATTTCATGAACTTATTCTCCTCCTTCACGCATTCTTATGAGTTATCGCAGTTTTGAATGGAAGGTCACGAAATCTCGAAAAGCATATGTCATATAATAAAGTTTGAAATATAAAAACATACACTACTTTAGAGCTATATATTATCCCCTTAATTCACTTTCTTAGATTTCTCAACATTTCATGAACTAAGTTTCTCCTCCTCTCATAGATTCTGATGAGTTATCGCAGTTTTCAATGGAAGGTCACTAAATCTCGAAACGCAATGTCATATAATAAAATTTCAAATATTGTAAATCATACACCACTTATGAAAGCATATTTATCCCCTTAATTCACTTTTTAGTGGTTTTCAACATTTCATGAACTTATTTTCCTAGTTTCCACGATTCTTATAGAGTTAGTCATCGCTGTTTTCAATGCAAGTTCACTAAATCACTGAAATGCAATGTCATAATCAAATTCGAGATATTGAAACAGTCTCACACTACTTGTGAGCATATTAATCCCCTTAACGATCACTTTGGTGGTTTTCAACATTTCATATAAACTTAAGTTTCCTTCCTTCTCGATTCTGATGAGTTATCGCCTGTTTTCAATGGAAGGTCACGAAATCTCGAACGCAATGTCATAATATAAAAAATTTCAAATATTGAAACATACAACACTTAGGAGCATATTTATCCCCTTAATTCACTTTAGTGGTTCTCAGCATTTCATGAACTTATTTTCCTAGTTCTCCATTCTGCGAGTTATCGCTGTTTTCAAATGGAAGTTCACGTAAATCACGAAATGCAATGTCATGGAATAAAATTTGAAATATTAAAACATACACCCACTTGTGAGCATATTAATCCCCTTAATTCACTTTTTTGTGGTTTTCAACATTTCAGCTTAACTAAGTTTCCTCCTCTCGATTCTTCGAGTTACTTAAGTTTTCAACAGAAGGTCACTAAATCTTTCGAAACGCAATGTCATAATAAAATTTGAAATATTAAAACATACACCACTTATGAGCATATTTATCCCCTTAATTCACTTTAGTGGTTCTTTGCATTTGCTGAACTTATTTTCTCAGTTCCTTTATTCTTATGAGTTATCACTGCTTTCAATGGAAGTTCACTAAATCACTAAATGCAATGTCATAATAAAATTTGAAATATTAAAACATACACCACTAGTGAGCATATTAATCCCCTTAATTCACTTTGGTGGTTTTCAACATTTCATGAACTAGTTTCCTCCCTCTCGATTCTGATGAGTTATCGCAGTTTTCAATGGAAGGTCACGAAATCTCGAAACGCAATGTCATAATAAAATTTCAAATATTAAATCATACACCACTTATGAGCATATTTATCCCCTTAATTCACTTTGGTGATTTTCAACATTTCATGAACTTATTCTCCTCCTTCACGATTCTTATGAGTTCAATGGAAGGTCACGAAATCTCGAAAAGCAATGTCATAATAAAGTTTGACATATTATGAGCATATTTATCCCCTTAATTCACTTTGGTGTTTTCAACATTTCATGAACTTATTTCCTCCTTCATGAGTTATGAGTTCAATGGAAGGTCACGAAATCTCAAACGCAATGTCATAATAAAATTTGAAATATTGAAACATACACCACTTAGGAGCATATTTATCCCCTTAATTCACTTTAGTGGTTCTCAGCATTTCATGAACTTATTTTCCTAGTTCTCGATTCTTATGAGTTATCGCTGTTTTCAATGGAAGTTCACGAAATCACGAAATGCAATGTCATAATAAAATTTGAAATATTGAAACATACACCACTTGTGAGCATATTAATCCCCTTAATTCACTTTGGTGGTTTTCAACATTTCATGAACTAAGTTTCCTCCTCTCGATTCTGATGAGTTATCGCAGTTTTCAATGGAAGGTCACGAAATCTCGAAACGCAATGTCATAATAAAATTTGAAATATTAAAACATACACCACTTATGAGCATATTTATCCCCTTAATTCACTTTGGTGGTTTTCAACATTTCATGAACTTATTTTCCTCTCTCGATTCTGATGAGTTATCGCAGTTTTCAATGGAAGGTCACGAAATCTCGAAACGCAATGTCATAATAAAATTTGAAATATTAAAACATACACCACTTATGAGCATATTTATCCCCTTAATTCACTTTGGTGGTTTTCAACATTTCATGAACTTATTTTCCTCCTTCTCGATTCTTATGAGTTCAATGGAAGGTCACGAAATCTCGAAAAGCAATGTCATAATAAAGTTTGACATATTATGAGCATATTTATCCCCTTAATTCACTTTGGTGGTTTTCAACATTTCATGAACTTATTCTCCTCCTTCATGATTCTTATGAGTTCAATGGAAGGTCACGAAATCTCGAAACGCAATGTCATAATAAAATTTGAAATATTGAAACATACAACACTTAGGAGCATATTTATCCACTTAATTCACTTTGGTGATTTTCAACATTTCATGAACTTATTTTCCTAGTTCTCGATTCTTATGAGTTATCGCTGTTTTCAATGGAAATTCACGAAATCACGAAATGCAATGTCATAATAAAATTTGAAATATTGAAACATACACCACTTGTGAACATATTAATCCCCTTAATTCACTTTAGTGGTTCTCAGCATTTTATGAACTTATTTTCCTAGTTCTCGATTCTTATGAGTTATCGCTGTTTTCAATGGAAATTCACGAAATCACGAAATGCAATGTCATAATAAAATTTGAAATATTGAAACATACACCACTTGTGAACATATTAATCCCCTTAATTCACTTTGGTGGTTTTCAATATTTCATGAACTAAGTTTCCTCCTCTCGATTCTGATGAGTTATCGCAGTTTTCAATGGAAGGTCACGAAATCTCGAAACGCAATGTCATAATAAAATTTGAAATATTAAAACATACACCACTTATGAGCATATTTATCCCCTTAATTCACTTTGGTGGTTTTCAACATTTCATGAACTTATTCTCCTCCTTCACGATTCTTATGAGTTCAATGGAAGGTCACGAAATCTCGAAAAGCAATGTCATAATAAAGTTTGACATATTATGAGCATATTTATCCCCTTAATTCACTTTGGTGATTTTCAACATTTCATGAACTTATTCTCCTCCTTCATGATTCTTATGAGTTCAATGGAAGGTCACGAAATCTCGAAACGCAAAGTCATAATAAAATTTCAAATATTGAAACATACAACACTTAGGAGCATATTTATCCCCTTAATTCACTTTAGTGGTTCTCAGCATTTCATGAACTTATTTTCCTAGTTCTCGATTCTTATGAGTTATTGCTGTTTTCAATGGAAGTTCACGAAATCACGAAATGCAATGTCATAATAAAATTTGAAATATTGAAACATACACCACTTGTGAGCATATTAATCCCCTTAATTCACTTTGGTGGTTTTCAACATTTCATGAACTAAGTTTCCTTCCTCTCGATTCTGATGAGTTATCGCAGTTTTCAATGGAAGGTCACGAAATCTCGAAACGCAATGTCATAATAAAATTTGAAATATTAAAACATACACCACTTATGAGCATATTTATCCCCTTAATTCACTTTAGTGGTTCTCAGCATTTCATGAACTTATTTTCCTAGTTCTCGATTCTTATGAGTTATCGCTGTTTTCAATGGAAGTTCACGAAATCGAGAAATGCAATGTCATAATAAAATTTGAAATATTAAAACATACACCACTTGTGAGCATATTAATCTCATTCATCGACTTTGGTGGTTTTCAATATTTGATTAACTAAGTCTCCTCCGATCCGACTCTGATGAGTTATCGCAGTTTTCAATGGAAGGTCACGAAATCTCGAAACGCAATGTCATAATAAAATTTGAAATATTAAAACATACACCACTTATGAGCATATTTATCCCCTTAATTCACTTTAGTGGTTCTCATCATTTCATGAACTTATTTTCCTAGTTCTCGATTCTTATGAGTTATCGCTGTTTTTAATGGAAGTTCACGAAATGCAATGTCATAATAAAATTTGAAATATTAAAACATACACCTCTTGTTTTCTTTTTTAATCATTTAGTGCACTCTGAGATTTTTCATCTTTCCATAAACTACGCTCCCTCGATCTCGACTCTGATGAGTTATCGCAGTTTTCAATGGAAGGTCACGAAATCTCGAAACGCAATGTCATAATAAAATTTCAAATATTAAAACCTACACCACTTAGTAGCATATTTATCCCCTTAATTCACTTTGGTGGTTCTCATCATTTCATGAACTTATTCTCCTACTTCACGATTCTTATGAGTTAAATTGGAAGTGCCGCGTTATCGGAAAGAATGTTCATAATAAAGTTTGACATATTATGAGCATATTTATCCCCTTAATTCACTTTGGTGATTTTCAACATTTCATGAACTTATTCTCCTCCTTCATGATTCTTATGAGTTCAATGGAAGGTCACGAAATCTCGAAACGCAAAGTCATAATAAAATTTCAAATATTGAAACATACAACACTTAGGAGCATATTTATCCCCTTAATTCACTTTAGTGGTTCTCAGCATTTCATGAACTTATTTTCCTAGTTCTCGATTCTTATGAGTTATCGCTGTTTTCAATGGAAGTTCACGAAATCACGAAATGCAATGTCATAATAAAATTTGAAATATTGAAACATACACCACTTGTGAGCATATTAATCCCCTTAATTCACTTTGGTGGTTTTCAACATTTCATGAACTAAGTTTCCTCCCTCTCGATTCTGATGAGTTATCGCAGTTTTCAATGGAAGGTCACGAAATCTCGAAACGCAATGTCATAATAAAATTTGAAATATTAAAACATACACCACTTATGAGCATATTAATCCCCTTAATTCACTTTGGTGGTTTTCAACATTTCATGAACTAAGTTTCCTCCCTCTCGATTCTGATGAGTTATCGCAGTTTTCCATGGAAGGTCACGAAATCTCGAAACGCAATGTCATAATAAAATTTCAAATATTAAATCATACACCACTTATGAGCATATTTATCCCCTTAATTTACTTTGGTGATTTTCAACATTTCATGAACTTATTCTCCTCCTTCACGATTCTTATGAATTCAATGGAAGGTCACGAAATCTCGAAAAGCAATGTCATAATAAAGTTTGACCTATTATGAGCATATTTATCCCCTTAATTCACTTTGGTGATTTTCAACATTTCATGAACTTATTTTCCTAGTTCTCGATTCTTATGAGTTATCGCTGTTTTCAATGGAAGGTCACGAAATCTCGAAACGCAATGTCATAATAAAATTTGAAATATTAAAACATACACCACTTATGAGCATATTTATCCCCTTAATTCACTTTAGTGGTTCTCAGCATTTCATGAACTTATTTTCCTAGTTCTCGATTCTTATGAGTTATCGCTGTTTTCAATGGAAGTTCACGAAATCACGAAATGCAATGTCATAATAAAATTTGAAATATTAAAACATACACCACTTATGAGCATATTTATCCCCTTAATTCACTTTAGTGGTTCTCAGCATTTCATGAACTTATTTTCCTAGTTCTCGATTCTTATGAGTTATCGCTGTTTTTAATGGAAGTTCACGAAATCACGAAATGCAATGTCATAATAAAATTTGAAATATTAAAACATACACCACTTGTGAGCATATTAATCCCCTTAATTCACTTTGGTGGTTTTCAACATTTGATGAACTAAGTTTCCTCCTCTCGATTCTGATGAGTTATCGCAGTTTTCAATGGAAGGTCACGAAATCTCGAAACGCAATGTCATAATAAAATTTGAAATATTAAATCATACACCACTTATGAGCATATTTATCCCCTTAATTCACTTTGGTGATTTTCAACATTTCATGAACTTATTCTCCTCCTTCACGATTCTTATGAGTTCAATGGAAGGTCACGAAATCTCGAAAAGCAATGTCATAATAAAGTTTGACATATTATGAGCATATTTATCCCCTTAATTCACTTTGGTGATTTTCAACATTTCATGAACTTATTCTCCTCCTTCATGATTCTTATGAGTTCAATGGAAGGTCACGAAATCTCGAAACGCAAAGTCATAATAAAATTTCAAATATTGAAACATACAACACTTAGGAGCATATTTATCCCCTTAATTCACTTTAGTGGTTCTCAGCATTTCATGAACTTATTTTCCTAGTTCTCGATTCTTATGAGTTATCGCTGTTTTCAATGGAAGTTCACGAAATCACGAAATGCAATGTCATAATAAAATTTGAAATATTGAAACATACACCACTTGTGAGCATATTAATCCCCTTAATTCACTTTGGTGGTTTTCAACATTTCATGAACTAAGTTTCCTCCCTCTCGATTCTGATGAGTTATCGCAGTTTTCAATGGAAGGTCACGAAATCTCGAAACGCAATGTCATAATAAAATTTGAAATATTAAAACATACACCACTTGTGAGCATATTAATCCCCTTAATTCACTTTGGTGGTTTTCAACATTTGATGAACTAAGTTTCCTCCTCTCGATTCTGATGAGTTATCGCAGTTTTCAATGGAAGGTCACGAAATCTCGAAACGCAATGTCATAATAAAATTTCAAATATTAAATCATACACCACTTATGAGCATATTTATCCCCTTAATTCACTTTGGTGATTTTCAACATTTCATGAACTTATTCTCCTCCTTCACGATTCTTATGAGTTCAATGGAAGGTCACGAAATCTCGAAAAGCAATGTCATAATAAAGTTTGACATATTATGAGCATATTTATCCCCTTAATTCACTTTGGTGATTTTCAACATTTCATGAACTTATTCTCCTCCTTCATGATTCTTATGAGTTCAATGGAAGGTCACGAAATCTCGAAACGCAAAGTCATAATAAAATTTCAAATATTGAAACATACAACACTTAGGAGCATATTTATCCCCTTAATTCACTTTAGTGGTTCTCAGCATTTCATGAACTTATTTTCCTAGTTCTCGATTCTTATGAGTTATCGCTGTTTTCAATGGAAGTTCACGAAATCACGAAATGCAATGTCATAATAAAATTTGAAATATTGAAACATACACCACTTGTGAGCATATTAATCCCCTTAATTCACTTTGGTGGTTTTCAACATTTCATGAACTAAGTTTCCTCCTTCTCGATTCTGATGAGTTATCGCTGTTTTCAATGGAAGGTCACGAAATCTCGAAACGCAATGTCATAATAAAATTTGAAATATTAAAACATACACCACTTATGAGCATATTTATCCCCTTAATTCACTTTAGTGGTTCTCAGCATTTCATGAACTTATTTTCCTAGTTCTCGATTCTTATGAGTTATCGCTGTTTTCAATGGAAGTTCACGAAATCACGAAATGCAATGTCATAATAAAATTTGAAATATTGAAACATACACCACTTGTGAGCATATTAATCCCCTTAATTCACTTTGGTGGTTTTCAACATTTCATGAACTAAGTTTCCTCCTCTCGATTCTGATGAGTTATCGCAGTTTTCAATGGAAGGTCACGAAATCTCGAAACGCAATGTCATAATAAAATTTGAAATATTAAAACATACACCACTTATGAGCATATTTATCCCCTTAATTCACTTTAGTGGTTCTCAGCATTTCATGAACTTATTTTCCTAGTTCTCGATTCTTATGAGTTATCGCTGTTTTCAATGGAAGTTCACGAAATCACGAAATGCAATGTCATAATAAAATTTGAAATATTAAAACATACACCACTTGTGAGCATATTAATCCCCTTAATTCACTTTGGTGGTTTTCAACATTTCATGAACTAAGTTTCCTCCTCTCGATTCTGATGAGTTATCGCAGTTTTCAATGGAAGGTCACGAAATCTCGAAACGCAATGTCATAATAAAATTTGAAATATTAAATCATACACCACTTATGAGCATATTTATCCCCTTAATTCACTTTGGTGGTTTTCAACATTTCATGAACTTATTCTCCTCCTTCACGATTCTTATGAGTTCAATGGAAGGTCACGAAATCTCGAAAAGCAATGTCATAATAAAGTTTGACATATTATGAGCATATTTATCCCCTTAATTCACTTTGGTGGTTTTCAACATTTCATGAACTTATTCTCCTCCTTCATGATTCTTATGAGTTCAATGGAAGGTCACGAAATCTCGAAACGCAAAGTCATAATAAAATTTCAAATATTGAAACATACACCACTTATGAGCATATTTATCCCCTTAATTCACTTTAGTGGTTCTCAGCATTTCATGAACTTATTTTCCTAGTTCTCGATTCTTATGAGTTACCGCTGTTTTCAATGGAAGTTCACGAAATCACGAAATGCAATGTCATAATAAAATTTGAAATATTAAAACATACACCACTTGTGAGCATATTTATCCCCTTAATTCACTTTGGTGGTTTTCAACATTTCATGAACTTATTCTCCTCCTTCTCGATTCTTATGAGTTCAATGGAAGGTCACGAAATCTCGAAAAGCAATGTCATAATAAAGTTTGACATATTATGAGCATATTTATCCCCTTAATTCACTTTGGTGATTTTCAGCATTTCATGAACTTATTTTCCTAGTTCTCGATTCTTATGAGTTATCGCTGTTTTCAATGGAAGTTCACGAAATCACGAAATGCAATGTCATAATAAAATTTGAAATATTGAAACATACACCACTTGTGAGCATATTAATCCCCTTAATTCACTTTTGTGATTTTCAACATTTCATGAACTAAGTTTCCTCCCTCTCGATTCTGATGAGTTATCGCAGTTTTCAATGGAAGGTCACGAAATCTCGAAACGCAATGTCATAATAAAATTTGAAATATTAAAACATACACCACTTATGAGCATATTTATCCCCTTAATTCACTTTGGTGGTTTTCAACATTTCATGAACTTAGTTTCCTCCTCTCGATTCTTATGAGTTATCGCAGTTTTCAATGGAAGGTCACGAAATCTCGAAACGCAATGTCATAATAAAATTTGAAATATTAAATCATACACCACTTATGAGCATATTTATCCCCTTAATTCACTTTGGTGGTTTTCAACATTTCATGAACTTATTCTCCTCCTTCACGATTCTTATGAGTTCAATGGAAGGTCACGAAATCTCGAAAAGCAATGTCATAATAAAGTTTGACATATTATGAGCATATTTATCCCCTTAATTCACTTTGGTGGTTTTCAACATTTCATGAACTTATTCTCCTCCTTCATGATTCTTATGAGTTCAATGGAAGGTCACGAAATCTCGAAACGCAATGTCATAATAAAATTTGAAATATTGAAACATACACCACTTAGGAGCATATTTATCCCCTTAATTCACTTTAGTGGTTCTCAACATTTCATGAACTTATTTTCCTAGTTCTCGATTCTTATGAGTTATCGCTGTTTTCAATGGAAGTTCACGAAATCACGAAATGCAATGTCATAATAAAATTTGAAATATTGAAACATACACCACTTGTGAGCATATTAATCCCCTTAATTCACTTTGGTGGTTTTCAACATTTCATGAACTAAGTTTCCTCCTCTCGATTCTGATGAGTTATCGCAGTTTTCAATGGAAGGTCACGAAATCTCGAAACGCAATGTCATAATAAAATTTGAAATATTAAAACATACACCACTTATGAGCATATTTATCCCCTTAATTCACTTTGGTGGTTTTCAACATTTCATGAACTTATTCTCCTCTTCATGATTCTTATGAGTTCAATGGAAGGTCACGAAATCTCGAAACGCAATGTCATAATAAAATTTGAAATATTGAAACATACACCACTTATGAGCATATTTATCCCCTTAATTCACTTTAGTGGTTCTCAGCATTTCATGAACTTATTTTCCTAGTTCTCGATTCTTATGAGTTATCGCTGTTTTCAATGGAAGTTCACGAAATCACGAAATGCAATGTCATAATAAAATTTGAAATATTGAAACATACACCACTTGTGAGCATATTAATCCCCTTAATATAGGTAAAGCGTCGTCAAGATAAAAAGAATAAATTTCCCTGGTTCCCGAATCAGATAAAAAAACGCAGTTTTCAATGGAAGGTCACGAAATCTCGAAACGCAATGTCATAATAAAATTTGAAATATTAAAATATACACCACTTATGAGCATATTTATCCCCTTAATTCACTTTAGTGGTTCTCAGCTTTTTATGAACTTATTTTCCTAGTTCTCGATTCTTATGAGTTATCGCTGTTTTCAATGGAAGTTCACGAAATCACGAAATGCAATGTCATAATAAAATTTGAAATATTAAAACATACACCACTTGTGAGCATATTAATCCCCTTAATTCACTTTGGTGGTTTTCAACATTTCATGAACTAAGTTTCCTCCTCTCGATTCTGATGAGTTATCGCAGTTTTCAATGGAAGGTCACGAAATCTCGAAACGCAATGTCATAATAAAATTTGAAATATTAAAACATACACCACTTATGAGCATATTTATCCCCTTAATTCACTTTAGTGGTTCTCAGCATTTCATGAACTTATTTTCCTAGTTCTCGATTCTTATGAGTTATCGCTGTTTTAAATGGAAGTTCACGAAATCACGAAATGCAATGTCATAATAAAATTTGAAATATTGAAACATACACCACTTGTGAGCATATTAATCCCCTTAATTCACTTTGGTGGTTTTCATCATTTCATGAACTAACTTTCCTCCCTCTCGATTCTGATGAGTTATCGCAGTTTTCAATGGAAGGTCACGAAATCTCGAAACGCAATGTCATAATAAAATTTGAAATATTAAAACATACACCACTTATGAGAATATTTATCCCCTTAATTCACTTTAGTGGTTCTCAGCATTTCATGAACTTATTTTCTTTGTTCTTGATTCTTATAAGTTAACGTACTTTTCAATGGTAGACCACGAAATCACGAAATGCAATGTCATAATAAAATTTGAAATATTAAAACATACACCACTTGTGAGCATATTAATCCCCTTAATTCACCTTGGTGGTTTTCAATATTTCATGAACTAAGTTTTCTCCCTCTCGATTCTGATGAGTTATCGCAGTTTTCAAAGGAAGGTCACGAAATCTCGAAACGCAATGTCATAATAAAATTTGAAATATTAAAACATACAACACTTATGAGCATATTTATCCCCTTTATTTCCTTTTGTGAATTTCAACCTTTTATGAAACTATTCCCCTCCTTCACGATTCTTATGAGTTCAATTGAAGGTCACGAAATCTCGAAAAGCAATGTCATAAAAAAGTTTGACATATTATGAGCATATTTATCCCCTTAATTCACTTTGGTGATTTTCAACATTTCATGAACTTATTCTCCTCCTTCATGATTCTTATGAGTTCAATGGAAGGTCACGAAATCTCGAAACGCAATGTCATAATAAAATTTCAAATATTGAAACATACACCACTTATGAGCATATTTATCCCCTTAATTCACTTTAGTGGTTCTCAGCATTTCATGAACTTATTTTCCTAGTTCTCGATTCTTATGAGTTATCGCTGTTTTCAATGGAAGTTCACGAAATCACGAAATGCAATGTCATAATAAAATTTGAAATATTGAAACATACACCACTTGTGAGCATATTAATCCCCTTAATTCACTTTGGTGGTTTTCAACATTTCATGAACTAAGTTTCCTCCTCTCGATTCTGATGAGTTATCGCAGTTTTCAATGGAAGGTCACGAAATCTCGAAACGCAATGTCATAATAAAATTTGAAATATTAAAACATACACCACTTATGAGCATATTTATCCCCTTAATTCACTTTAGTGGTTCTCAGCATTTCATGAACTTATTTTCCTAGTTCTCGATTCTTATGAGTTATCGCTGTTTTCAATGGAAGTTCACGAAATCACGAAATGCAATGTCATAATAAAATTTGAAATATTAAACCATACACCACTTATGAGCATATTAATCCCCTTAATTCACTTTAGTGGTTTTCAACATTTCATGAACTAATTTTCCTCCTTCTCGATTCTGATGAGTTATCGAGGTTTTCAATGAAATTTCACGAAAAATCGAAACGCAATGTCATAATAAAATTTCAAATATTAAATCATACACCACTTATGAGCATATTTATCCCCTTAATTCACTTTGGTGATTTTCAACATTTCATGAACTTATTCTCCTCCTTCACGATTCTTATGAGTTCAATGGAAGGTCACGAAATCTCGAAAAGCAATGTCATAATAAAGTTTGACATATTATGAGCATATTTATCCCCTTAATTCACTTTGGTGATTTTCAACATTTCATGAACTTATTCTCCTCCTTCATGATTCTTATGAGTTCAATGGAAGGTCACGAAATCTCGAAACGCAAAGTCATAATAAAATTTCAAATATTGAAACATACACCACTTATGAGCATATTTATCCCCTTAATTCACTTTAGTGGTTCTCAGCATTTCATGAACTTATTTTCCTAGTTCTCGATTCTTATGAGTTATCGCTGTTTTCAATGGAAGTTCACGAAATCACGAAATGCAATGTCATAATAAAATTTGAAATATTGAAACATACACCACTTGTGAGCATATTAATCCCCTTAATTCACTTTGGTGGTTTTCAACATTTCATGAACTAAGTTTCCTCCTCTCGATTCTGATGAGTTATCGCAGTTTTCAATGGAAGGTCACGAAATCTCGAAACGCAATGTCATAATAAAATTTGAAATATTAAAACATACACCACTTATGAGCATATTTATCCCCTTAATTCACTTTAGTGGTTCTCAGCATTTCATGAACTTATTTTCCTAGTTCTCGATTCTTATGAGTTATCGCTGTTTTCAATGGAAGTTCACGAAATCACGAAATGCAATGTCATAATAAAATTTGAAATATTAAAACATACACCACTTTTGAGCATATTAATCCCCTTAATTCACTTTGGTGGTTTTCAACATTTGATGAACTAAGTTTCCTCCCTCTCGATTCTGATAAGTTATCGCAGTTTTCAATGGAAGGTCACTAAATCGCGAATCGTAATGTTATAATGAATTTCTTAATATTCAAACATAAACCACAAAAAAAAATATTTATCTCTTTAAATCACTTTAGTGGTTCTAAGCATGTCATGAACTTATTTTCCTAGTTCTCTATTCTTATTAGTTATCGCTGTTTTCAATGGAAGTTCACGAATTCACGAAATGCAATGTCATAATAAAATTTGAAATATTAAAACATACACCACTTGTGAGCATATTAATCCCCTTAATTCACTTTAGTGGTTTTCAATATTTCATGAACTAAGTTTTTTCCCTCTCGATTCTGATGAGTTATCGCAGTTTTCAATGGAAGGTCACGAAATCTCGAAACGCAATGTCATAATAAAATTAGAAATATTAAAACATACACCAATTATGAGCATATTTATCCCCTTAATTCACTTTAGTGGTTCTCAGCATTTCATGAACTTATTTTCCTTGTTCTCGATTCTTATGAGTTATCGCTGTTTTCAATGGAAGTTCACGAAATCACGAAATGCAATGTCATAATAAAATTTGAAATATTGAAACATACACCATTTGTGAGCATATTAATCCCCTTAATTCACTTTGGTGGTTTTCAACATTTCATGAACTAAGTTTCCTCTCTCTCGATTCTGATGAGTTATCGCAGTTTTCAATGGAAGGTCACGAAATCTCGAAACGCAATGTCATAATAAAATTTCAAATATTAAATCATACACCACTTATGAGCATATTTATCCCCTTAATTCACTTTGGTGATTTTCAACATTTCATGAACTTATTCTCCTCCTTCACGATTCTTATGAGTTCAATGGAAGGTCACGAAATCTCGAAAAGCAATGTCATAATAAAGTTTGACATATTATGAGCATATTTATCCCCTTAATTCACTTTGGTGATTTTCAACATTTCATGAACTTATTCTCCTCCTTCATGATTCTTATGAGTTCAATGGAAGGTCACGAAATCTCGAAACGCAAAGTCATAATAAAATTTCAAATATTGAAACATACAACACTTATGAGCATATTTATCCCCTTAATTCACTTTAGTGGTTCTCAGCATTTCATGAACTTATTTTCCTAGTTCTCGATTCTTATGAGTTATCGCTGTTTTCAATGGAAGTTCACGAAATCACGAAATGCAATGTCATAATAAAATTTGAAATATTGAAACATACACCACTTGTGAGCATATTAATCCCCTTAATTCACTTTGGTGGTTTTCAACATTTCATGAACTAAGTTTCCTTCCTCTCGATTCTGATGAGTTATCGCAGTTTTCAATGGAAGGTCACGAAATATCGAAACGCAATGTCATAATAAAATTTGAAATATTAAAACATACACCACTTATGAGCATATTTATCCCCTTAATTCACTTTAGTGGTTCTCAGAAATTCATAAACTTATTTTCGTAATGCTTGTATATTATGGTTGACGGCGGATTACAAAAAAAAATCACGAAATCACGAAATTCAATGTCATAATAAAATTTGAAATATTAAAACATACACCACTTGTGAGCATATTAATCCCCTTAATTCACTTTGGTGGTTTTCAACATTTGATGAACTAAGTTTCCTTCCTCTCGATTCTGATGAGTTATCGCAGTTTTCAATGGAAGGTCACGAAATCTTGAAACGCAATGTCATAATAAAATTTGAAATATTAAAACATACACCACTTATGAGCATATTTATCCCCTTAATTCACTTTAGTGGTTCTCAGCATTTCATGAACTTATTTTCCTAGTTCTCGATTCTTATGAGTTATCGCTGTTTTCAATGGAAGTTCACGAAATCACGAAATGCAATGTCATAATAAAATTTGAAATATTGAAACATACACCACTTGTGAGCATATTAATCCCCTTAATTCACTTTGGTGGTTTTCAACATTTCATGAACTAAGTTTCCTTCCTCTCGATTCTGATGAGTTATCGCAGTTTTCAATGGAAGGTCACGAAATCTCGAAACGCAATGTCATAATAAAATTTGAAATATTAAAACATACACCACTTATGAGCATATTTATCCCCTTAATTCACTTTAGTGGTTCTCAGCATTTCATGAACTTATTTCCCTAGTTCTCGATTCTTATGAGTAATCGCTGTTTTCAATGGAAGTTCACGAAATCACGAAATGCAATGTCATAATAAAATTTGAAATATTAAAACATACACCACTTGTGAGCATATTAATACCCTTAATTCACTTTGGTGGTTTTCAACATTTCATGAACTAAGTTTCCTCCCTCTCGATTCTGATGAGTTATCGCAGTTTTCAATGGAAGGTCACGAAATCTCGAAACGCAATGTCATAATAAAATTTGAATTATTAAATCATACACCACTTATGAGCATATTTATCCCCTTAATTCACTTTGGTGATTTTCAACATTTGATGAACTTATTCTCCTCCTTCACGATTCTTATGAGTTCAATGGAAGGTCACGAAATCTCGAAAAGCAATGTCATAATAAAGTTTGACATATGATGAGCATATTTATCCCCTTAATTCACTTTGGTGATTTTCAACATTTCATGAACTTATTCTCCTCCTTCATGATTCTTATGAGTTCAATGGAAGGTCACGAAATCTCGAAACGCAATGTCATAATAAAATTTCAAATATTGAAACATACACACTTATGAGCATATTTATCCCCTTAATTCACTTTAGTGGTTCTCAGCATTTCATGAACTTATTTTCCTAGTTCTCGATTCTTATGAGTTATCGCTGTTTTCAATGGAAGTTCACGAAATCACGAAATGCAATGTCATAATAAAATTTGAAATATTGAAACATACACCACTTGTGAGCATATTAATCCCCTTAATTCACTTTGGTGGTTTTCAACATTTCATGAACTAAGTTTCCTCCCTCTCGATTCGATGAGTTATCGCAGTTTTCAATGGAAGGTCACGAAATCTCGAAACGCAATGTCATAATAAAATTTGAAATATTAAAACATACACCACTTATGAGCATATTTATCCCCTTAATTCACTTTAGTGGTTCTCAGCATTTCATGAACTTATTTTCCTAGTTCTCGATTCTTATGAGTTATCGCTGTTTTCAATGGAAGTTCACGAAATCACGAAATGCAATGTCATAATAAAATTTGAAATATTAAAACATACACCACTTGTGAGCATATTAATCCCCTTAATTCACTTTGGTGGTTTTCAACATTTCATGAACTAAGTTTCCTCCTCTCGATTCTGATGAGTTATCGCAGTTTTCAATGGAAGGTCACGAAATCTCGAAACGCAATGTCATAATAAAATTTGAAATATTAAATCATACACCACTTATGAGCATATTTATCCCCTTAATTCACTTTGGTGGTTTTCAACATTTCATGAACTTATTCTCCTCCTTCACGATTCTTATGAGTTCAATGGAAGGTCACGAAATCTCGAAAAGCAATGTCATAATAAAGTTTGACATATTATGAGCATATTTATCCCCTTAATTCACTTTGGTGGTTTTCAACATTTCATGAACTTATTCTCCTCCTTCATGATTCTTATGAGTTCAATGGAAGGTCACGAAATCTCGAAACGCAATGTCATAATAAAATTTGAAATATTGAAACATACACCACTTATGAGCATATTTATCCCCTTAATTCACTTTAGTGGTTCTCAGCATTTCATGAACTTATTTTCCTAGTTCTCGATTCTTATGAGTTATCGCTGTTTTCAATGGAAGTTCACGAAATCACGAAATGCAATGTCATAATAAAATTTGAAATATTGAAACATACACCACTTGTGAGCATATTAATCCCCTTAATTCACTTTGGTGGTTTTCAACATTTCATGAACTAAGTTTCCTCCTCTCGATTCTGATGAGTTATCGCAGTTTTCAATGGAAGGTCACGAAATCTCGAAACGCAATGTCATAATAAAATTTGAAATATTAAAACATACACCACTTATGAGCATATTTATCCCCTTAATTCACTTTAGTGGTTCTCAGCATTTCATGAACTTATTTTCCTAGTTCTCGATTCTTATGAGTTATCGCTGTTTTCAATGGAAGTTCACGAAATCACGAAATGCAATGTCATAATAAAATTTGAAATATTAAAACATACACCACTTGTGAGCATATTAATCCCCTTAATTCACTTTGGTGGTTTTCAACATTTCATGAACTAAGTTTCCTCCTCTCGATTCGATGAGTTATCGCAGTTTTCAATGGAAGGTCACGAAATCTCGAAACGCAATGTCATAATAAAATTTGAAATATTAAATCATACACCACTTATGAGCATATTTATCCCCTTAATTCACTTTGGTGGTTTTCAACATTTCATGAACTTATTTTCCTCCTTCACGATTCTTATGAGTTCAATGGAAGGTCACGAAATCTCGAAAAGCAATGTCATAATAAAGTTTGACATATTATGAGCATATTTATCCCCTTAATTCACTTTGATGATTTTCAACATTTCATGAACTTATTCTCCTCCTTCATGATTCTTATGAGTTCAATGGAAGGTCACGAAATCTCGAAACGCAATGTCATAATAAAATTTCAAATATTGAAACATACACCACTTATGAGCATATTTATCCCCTTAATTCACTTTAGTGGTTTTCAACATTTCATGAACTTATTTTCCTAGTTCTCGATTCTTATGAGTTACCGCTGTTTTCAATGGAAGTTCACGAAATCACGAAATGCAATGTCATAATAAAATTTGAAATATTGAAACATACACCACTTGTGAGCATATTAATCCCCTTAATTCACTTTGGTGGTTTTCAACATTTCATGAACTAAGTTTCCTCCTCTCGATTCTGATGAGTTATCGCAGTTTTCAATGGAAGGTCACGAAATCTCGAAACGCAATGTCATAATAAAATTTGAAATATTAAAACATACACCACTTATGAGCATATTTATCCCCTTAATTCACTTTAGTGGTTCTCAGCATTTCATGAACTTATTTTCCTAGTTCTCGATTCTTATGAGTTATCGCTGTTTTCAATGGAAGTTCACGAAATCACGAAATGCAATGTCATAATAAAATTTGAAATATTAAAACATACACCACTTGTGAGCATATTAATCCCCTTAATTCACTTTGGTGGTTTTCAACATTTCATGAACTAAGTTTCCTCCTCTCGATTCTGATGAGTTATCGCAGTTTTCAATGGAAGGTCACGAAATCTCGAAACGCAATGTCATAATAAAATTTGAAATATTAAATCATACACCACTTATGAGCATATTTATCCCCTTAATTCACTTTGGTGATTTTCAACATTTCATGAACTTATTCTACTCCTTCACGATTCTTATGAGTTCAATGGAAGGTCACGAAATCTCGAAAAGTAATGTCACAATAAAGTTTGACATATTATGAGCATATTTATCCCCTTAATTCACTTTGGTGGTTTTCAACATTTCATGAACTTATTCTCCTCCTTCATGATTCTTATGAGTTCAATGGAAGGTCACGAAATCTCGAAACGCAATGTCATAATAAAATTTGAAATATTGAAACATACACCACTTATGAGCATATTTATCCCCTTAATTCACTTTAGTGGTTCTCAGCATTTCATGAACTTATTTTCCTAGTTCTCGATTCTTATGAGTTATCGCTGTTTTCAATGGAAGTTCACGAAATCACGAAATGCAATGTCATAATAAAATTTGAAATATTGAAACATACACCACTTGTGAGCATATTAATCCCCTTAATTCACTTTGGTGGTTTTCAACATTTCATGAACTAAGTTTCCTCCTCTCGATTCTGATGAGTTATCGCAGTTTTCAATGGAAGGTCACGAAATCTCGAAACGCAATGTCATAATAAAATTTGAAATATTAAAACATACACCACTTATGAGCATATTTATCCCCTTAATTCACTTTAGTGGTTCTCAGCATTTCATGAACTTATTTTCCTAGTTCTCGATTCTTATGAGTTATCGCTGTTTTCAATGGAAGTTCACGAAATCACGAAATGCAATGTCATAATAAAATTTGAAATATTAAACCATACACCACTTGTGAGCATATTAATCCCCTTAATTCACTTTAGATGTTTAGAACATTTCATGAACAAAGTTTGTAGATTCTGGAGTTTGCTGTATTATCGCAGATTTAAATGGAAGGTCACGAAATCTCGAAACGCAATGTCATAATAAAATTTGAAATATTAAAACATACACCACTTATGAGCATATTTATCCCCTTAATTCACTTTAGTGGTTCTCAGCATTTCATGAACTTATTTTCCTAGTTCTCGATTCTTATGAGTTATCGCTGTTTTCAATGGAAGTTCACGAAATCACGAAATGCAATGTCATAATAAAATTTGAAATATTAAAACATACACCACTTGTGAGCATATTAATCCCCTTAATTCACTTTGGTGGTTTTCAACATTTCATGAACTAAGTTTCCTCCTCTCGATTCTGATGAGTTATCGCAGTTTTCAATGGAAGGTCACGAAATCTCGAAACGCAATGTCATAATAAAATTTGAAATATTAAAACATACACCACTTATGAGCATATTTATCCCCTTAATTCACTTTGGTGGTTTTCAACATTTCATGAACTTATTTCCTCCTTCTCGATTCTTATGAGTTCAATGGAAGGTCACGAAATCTCGAAAAGCAATGTCATAATAAAGTTTGACATATTATGAGCATATTTATCCCCTTAATTCACTTTGGTGATTTTCAACATTTCATGAACTTATTCTCCTCCTTCATGATTCTTATGAGTTCAATGGAAGGTCACGAAATCTCGAAACGCAATGTCATAATAAAATTTGAAATATTGAAACATACACCACTTATGAGCATATTTATCCCCTTAATTCACTTTAGTGGTTCTCAGCATTTCATGAACTTATTTTCCTAGTTCTCGATTCTTATGAGTTATCGCTGTTTTCAATGGAAGTTCACGAAATCACGAAATGCAATGTCATAATAAAATTTGAAATATTGAAACATACACCACTTGTGAGCATATTAATCCCCTTAATTCACTTTGGTGGTTTTCAACATTTCATGAACTAAGTTTCCTCCTCTCGATTCTGATGAGTTATCGCAGTTTTCAATGGAAGGTCACGAAATCTCGAAACGCAATGTCATAATAAAATTTGAAATATTAAAACATACACCACTTATGAGCATATTTATCCCCTTAATTCACTTTAGTGGTTTTCAGCATTTCATGAACTTATTTTCCTAGTTCTCGATTCTTATGAGTTATCGCTGTTTTCAATGGAAGTTCACGAAATCACGAAATGCAATGTCATAATAAAATTTGAAATATTAAAACATACACCACTTGTGAGCATATTAATCCCCTTAATTCACTTTGGTGGTTTTCAACATTTCATGAACTAAGTTTCCTCCCTCTCGATTCTGATGAGTTATCGCAGTTTTCAATGGAAGGTCACGAAATCTCGAAACGCAATGTCATAATAAAATTTGAAATATTAAAACATACACCACTTGTGAGCATATTAATCCCCTTAATTCACTTTGGTGGTTTTCAACATGTCATGAACTAAGTTTCCTAGCTCTCGACTCTAATGAGTTATCGCAGTTTTCAATGGAAGTTCACGAAATCTCGAAACGCAATGTCATAATAAAATTTGAAATATTAAAACATACACCACTTATGAGCATATTAATCCCCTTAATTCACTTTGGTGGTTTTCAACATTTCATGAACTTATTCTCCTCCTTCACGATTCTTATGAGTTCAATGGAAGGTCACGAAATCTCGAAAAGCAATGTCATAATAAAGTTTGACATATTATGAGCATATTTATCCCCTTAATTCACTTTGGTGATTTTCAAAATTTCATGAACTTATTCTCCTCCTTCATGATTCTTATGAGTTCAATGGAAGGTCACGAAATCTCGAAACGCAATGTCATAATAAAATTTGAAATATTGAAACATACACCACTTATGAGCATATTTATCCCCTTAATTCACTTTAGTGGTTTTCAGCATTTCATGAACTTATTTTCCTAGTTCTCGATTCTTATGAGTTATCGCTGTTTTTAATGGAAGTTCACGAAATCACGAAATGCAATGTCATAATAAAATTTGAAATATTGAAAAATACACCACTTGTGAGCATATTAATCCCCTTAATTCACTTTGGTGGTTTTCAACATTTCATGAACTAAGTTTCCTCCTCTCGATTCTGATGAGTTATCGCAGTTTTCAATGGAAGGTCACGAAATCTCGAAACGCAATGTCATAATAAAATTTGAAATATTAAAACATACACCACTTATGAGCATATTTATCCCCTTAATTCACTTTAGTGGTTCTCAGCATTTCATGAACTTATTTTCCTAGTTCTCGATTCTTATGAGTTATCGCTGTTTTCAATGGAAGTTCACGAAATCACGAAATGCAATGTCATAATAAAATTTGAAATATTAAAACATACACCACTTGTGAGCATATTAATCCCCTTAATTCACTTTGGTGGTTTTCAACATTTCATGAACTAAGTTTCCTTCCTCTCGATTCTGATGAGTTATCGCAGTTTTCAATGGAAGGTCACGAAATCTCGAAACGCAATGTCATAATAAAATTTGAAATATTAAAACATACACCACTTATGAGCATATTTATCCCCTTAATTCACTTTAGTGGTTCTCAACATTTCATGAACTTATTTTCCTAGTTCTCGATTCTTATGAGTTATCGCTGTTTTCAATGGAAGTTCACGAAATCACGAAATGCAATGTCATAATAAAATTTGAAATATTGAAACATACACCACTTGTGAGCATATTAATCCCCTTAATTCACTTTGGTGGTTTTCAACATTTCATGAACTAAGTTTCCTCCCTCTCGATTCTGATGAGTTATCGCAGTTTTCAATGGAAGGTCACGAAATCTCGAAACGCAATGTCATAATAAAATTTGAAATATTAAAACATACACCACTTATGAGCATATTTATCCCCTTAATTCACTTTAGTGGTTCTCAGCATTTCATGAACTTAATTTACTAGTTCTCGATTCTTATGAGTTACCGCTGTTGTCAATGGAAGTTCACGAAATCACGAAATGCAATGTCATAATAAAATTTGAAATATTAAATGCTACACCATTCGTGTTCCTATTAATCTCCTTAATTCACTTTGGTGTTTTTCATCATTTTTTGAACTAAATTTTCCGCCTACCGAGTTTTACAAGTTATCCCTACTTGAAATGGAAGGTCACGAAATCTCGAAACGCAATGTCATAATAAAATTTCAAATATTAAATCATACACCACTTATGAGCATATTTATCCCCTTAATTCACTTTGGTGATTTTCAACATTTCATGAACTTATTCTCCTCCTTCACGATTCTTATGAGTTCAATGGAAGGTCACGAAATCTCGAAAAGCAATGTCATAATAAAGTTTGACATATTATGAGCATATTTATCCCCTTAATTCACTTTGGTGATTTTCAACATTTCATGAACTTATTCTCCTCCTTCATGATTCTTATGAGTTCAATGGAAGGTCACGAAATCTCGAAACGCAATGTCATAATAAAATTTGAAATATTAAAATATACACCACTTATGAGCATATTTATCCCCTTAATTCACTTTAGTGGTTCTCAGCATTATATGAACTTATTTTCCTAGTTCTCGACTCTTATGAGTTATCGCTGTTTTCAATGGAAGTTCACGAAATCACGAAATGCAATGTCATAATAAAATTTGAAATATTGAAACATACACCACTTGTGAGCATATTAATCCCCTTAATTCACTTTGGTGGTTTTCAACATTTCATGAACTAAGTTTCCTCCTCTCGATTCTGATGAGTTATCGCAGTTTTCAATGGAAGGTCACGAAATCTCGAAACGCAATGTCATAATAAAATTTGAAATATTAAAACATACACCACTTATGAGCATATTTATCCCCTTAATTCACTTTAGTGGTTCTCAGCATTTCATGAACTTATTTTCCTAGTTCTCGATTCTTATGAGTTATGTTTGTTTTCAATGGAAGTTCACGAAATCCACGAAATGCAATGTCATAATAAAAATTTGGAATATTAAAACATACACTACTTAGTGAGCATATTAATCCCCTTAATTCACTTTGGTGGTTTTCAACATTTGATGAACTAAGTTTCCTCCCTCTCGATTCTGATGAGTTACTAACGGTTTTCAATGGAAGATCACGAAATCTCGAAACGCAATGTCATAATAAAATTTGAAATATTAAAACATCCACCACTTATGAGCATATTTATCCCCTTAATTCACTTTAGTGGTTCTCAGCATTTCACGAACTTATTTTCCTAGTTCTCGATTCTTATGGAGTTACCATTTGTTTTCAATGGAAGTTCACGAAATCACGAAATGCAATGTCATAATAAAATTTGAAATATTAAAACATACACCACTTGTGAGCATATTAATACCCTTAATTCACTTTGGTGGTTTTCAATATTTCATGAACTAAGTTTCCTCCCTCTCGATTACGATGAGTTATCGTAGTTTTCAATGGAAAGGTCACGAAATCTCGAAACGCAATGTCACAATAAAATTTGAAATATTAAAACATCCACCACTTATGAGCATATTTATCCCCTTAATTCACTTTAGTAGTTCTCAGCATTTCATGTTTTATTTTCTCTAGTTCTCGATTCTTATGAGTTATCGTTGTTTTTTCAATGGAAGTTCACGAAATCACGAAATGCAATGTCATAATAAAATTTGAAATGTTAAACCTTTACTTATGAAACATATTAATCCCCTTAATTCACTTTGGTGGTTTCCAACATTTGATGAACTGGTTTCCTCCCTCTCGATTCTGATGAGTTATCGCAGGTTTTCAATGGAAAGGTGCGAAATCTCGAAACGCAATGTCATAATAAAATTTCATCTATTAAATCATACACCCTTTATGAGCATCTTTATCCCCTTAATTCACTTTGGTGATTTTCAGCATTTCATAGACTTATTCTCCTCCTTCACGATTCTTATGAGTTCAATGGAAGGTTACGAAATCTCGAAAAGCAATGTATCATAACAAAGTTTGACATATTATGAGCATATTTATCCCCTTAATTCACTTTGGTGATTTTCAACATTTCATGAACTTATTCTCCTCCTTCATGATTCTTATGAGTTCAATGGAAGGTCTGAAAATCTCGAAACGCAATGTCATAATAAAATTTGAAATATTAAAACATACGCCACTTGTAAGCATATTTATCCCCTTAATTCACTTTAGTGGTTCTCAGCATTTCATGAACTTATTTTCCTAGTTCTCGATTCTTATATGAGGTCTCGCTGTTTTCAATGGAAGTTCACGAAATCCACTATGAAAATGCAATGTCATAATAAAATTTGAAATATTAAAACATACACCACTTGTGAGCATATTAATCCCCTTAATTCACTTTGGTGGTTTTCAACATTTCATGAGACTAAAGTTTCCTCCCTCTGAATTCTGATGAGTTATCGCAGGTTTTCAAATGGAAGGTCACGAAATCTCAGAAACGCACCAATGTCATAATAAAATTTGAAATGTTAAAACATCCACCACTTATGAGCATATTTATCCCCTTAATTCACTTTAGTGGTTCTCAGCATTTCATGAACTTATTTTCCTAGTTCTCGATTCTTATGAGTTACCGCTGTTTTCAATGGAAGTTCACGAAATCACGAAATGCAATGTCATAATAAAATTTGAAATATTAAAACATACACCACTTGTGAGCATATTAATCCCCTTAATTCACTTTGGTGGTTTTCAACATTTCCATGAACTAAGTTTCCTCCCTCTCGATTCCTGATTGAGTTATCGCAGTTTTTCAATGGAAGGTCACGAAATCTCGAAAACGCAATGTCATAATAAAATTTGAAATATTAAATCATACACCACTTATGAGCACTATTTATCCCCTTAATTCACTTTGGTGGTTTTCAACATTTCATGAACTTATTTTCCTCCTTCACGATTCTACCCATAAGGTTATATGAGTTTACACAATGGAAGTTCACGAAATCTCGAAAAGCAATGTCATAATAAAGTTTGACATATTAAAACATACACTTGAGTGACATATTTATCTCCCTTAATTCACTTTTTTGGTGATTTTCAACATTTCATGAACTTAGTTCCTCCTCCCTAATTCACGATGAGTTCTTATGAGTTCTCAATGGAAGGTCACGAAATCTCGAAACGCAATGTCATAATAAAATTTGAAATATTAAAAACATACGCCACTTATGAGCATATTTTATCCCTTAATTCCTTGCTTTAGTGGTTCTCAGCATTTCATCGAAACTTATTTTCCTAGTTCTACGATTCTTATGAGTTATCGCTGTTTCTCAATGGAAGTTGCACGAAATCACGAAATGCAATGTCATAATAAAGATTTGAAATATTAAAACATACACCACTTGTGTAAGGCATATTAATCCCCTTAATTCACTTTGGTGGTTTTACAACATTTCATGAACTAAGTTTCTCTCCCTCTCGATTCTCGATGAGTTATCGCAGTTTTCAATGGAAGGTCACTAAATCTCGAAACGCAATGTCATAATAAAAATTTGAAATATTAAAACATCCACCACTTATGAGCATATCTTATCCCCTTAATTCACTTTAGTGGTTTCTCAGCATTTACATGAACTTATTTTCCTAGTTCTCGATTCTTATGAGTTACCCGGCTGTTTTCAATGGAAGTTCACGAAATCACGAAATGCAATGTCATAATAAAATTTGAAATATTAAAACATACACCACTTGTGAGCATGTATTAATCCCCTTAATTCACTTTTGGTGGTTTTCAACATTTCATGAACTAAGTTTCCTCCCTCTACAGATTCTCTCGATGAGTTATCGCAGTATTTTCAATGGAAGGTCACAGAAATCTCGAAACGCAATGTCATAATAAAATTTGAAATATTAAACATCCACCACTTATATATGAGCATATTTATCCTTAATTCACTTTAGTGGTTCCTCTGACATTTCATGAACTTATTTCCTTGTTCTCGATTCTTATGAGTTATCAGAGTTTTCAATGGAAGTTCACCGAAATCTCGAAATGCAATGTCATAATAAAATTTGAAATATTAAAACATCCACCACTTATGAGCATATTAATCCCCTTAATTCACTTTGGTGGTTTTCAACATTTCATGAACTTATTTTCCTCCCTCTCGATTCTTATGAGTTCAATGGAAGGTCACGAAATCTCGAAATGCAATGTCATAATAAAATTTGAAATATTAAAACATACACCACTTTATGAGCATATTTATCCCCTTAATTCATTTTAGTGGTTCTCAGCATTTCATGAACTTATTTTCCCTTGTTCTCGATTCTTATGAGTTATCGCTGTTTTCAATGGAAGGTCACGAAATCACGAAATGCAATGTCATAATAAAATTTGAAATATTAAATCATACACCACTTGTGAGCATATTAATCCCCTTAATTCACTTTGGTGGTTTTCAACATTTCATGAACTAAGTTTCCTCCTCTCGATTCTTATGAGTTATCGCAGTTTTCAATGGAAGGTCACGAAATCTCGAAACGCAATGTCATAATAAAATTTGAAATATTAAAACATCCACCACTTATGAGCATATTTATCCCCTTAATTCACTTTGGTGATTTTCAACATTTCATGAACTTATTCTCCTCCTTCGATTCTTATGAGTTATCGCGAGTTTTCAATGGAAGGTCACGAAATCTCGAAACGCAATGTCATAATAAAATTTGAAATATTAAAACATACGCCACTTATGAGCATATTTATCCCCTTAATTCACTTTAGTGGTTCTCAGCATTTCATGAACTTATTTTCCTAGTTCTCGATTCTTATGAGTTATCGCTGTTTTCAATGGAAGTTCACGAAATCACGAAATGCAATGTCATAATAAAATTTGGAATATTAAAACATACACCACTTGTGAGCATATTAATCCCCTTAATTCACTTTGGTGGTTTTCAACATTTGATGAACTAAGTTTCCTCCCTCTCGATTCTGATGAGTTATCGCAGTTTTCAATGGAAGGTCACGAAATCTCGAAACGCAATGTCATAATAAAATTTGAAATATTAAAACATCCACCACTTATGAGCATATTTATCCCCTTAATTCACTTTAGTGGTTCTCAGCATTTCATGAACTTATTTTCCTTGTTCTCGATTCTTATGAGTTACCGCTGTTTTCAATGGAAGTTCACGAAATCACGAAATGCAATGTCATAATAAAATTTGAAATATTAAAACATACACCACTTGTGAGCATATTAATCCCCTTAATTCATTTTGGTGGTTTTCAACATTTGATGAACTAAGTTTCCTCCCTCTCGATTCTGATGAGTTATCGCAGTTTTCAATGGAAGGTCACAAAATCTCGAAACGCAATGTCATAATAAAATTTCAAATATTAAATCATACACCACTTATGAGCATATTTATCCCCTTAATTCACTTTGGTGATTTTCAACATTTCATGAACTTATTCTCCTCCTTCACGATTCTTATGAGTTCAATGGAAGGTTACGAAATCTCGAAAAGCAATGTCATAATAAAGTTTGACATATTATGAGCATATTTATCCCCTTAATTCACTTTGGTGATTTTCAACATTTCATGAACTTATTCTCCTCCTTCATGATTCTTATGAGTTCAATGGAAGGTCACGAAATCTCGAAACGCAATGTCATAATAAAATTTGAAATATTAAAACATACGCCACTTATGAGCATATTTATCCCCTTAATTCACTTTAGTGGTTCTCAGCATTTCATGAACTTATTTTCCTAGTTCTCGATTCTTATGAGTTATCGCTGTTTTCAATGGAAGTTCACGAAATCACGAAATGCAATGTCATAATAAAATTTGGAATATTAAAACATACACCACTTGTGAGCATATTAATCCCCTTAATTCACTTTGGTGGTTTTCAACATTTGATGAACTAAGTTTCCTCCCTCTCGATTCTGATGAGTTATCGCAGTTTTCAATGGAAGGTCACGAAATCTCGAAACGCAATGTCATAATAAAATTTGAAATATTAAAACATCCACCACTTATGAGCATATTTATCCCCTTAATTCACTTTAGTGGTTCTCAGCATTTCACGAACTTATTTTCCTAGTTCTCGATTCTTATGAGTTACCGCTGTTTTCAATGGAAGTTCACGAAATCACGAAATGCAATGTCATAATAAAATTTGAAATATTAAAACATACACCACTTGTGAGCATATTAATACCCTTAATTCACTTTGGTGGTTTTCAATATTTCAAGATCTGAAGATCGTCGTGTAGGGTTAGATCTCCGTGGTTGCCGGGTCATTCAAAGAAATCTCGAAACGCAATGTCATAATAAAATTTGAAATATTAAAACATCCACCACTTATGAGCATATTTATCCCCTTAATTCACTTTAGTGGTTCTCAGCATTTCACGAACTTATTTTCCTAGTTCTCGATTCTTATGAGTTACCGCTGTTTTCAATGGAAGTTCACGAAATCACGAAATGCAATGTCATAATAAAATTTGAAATATTAAAACATACACCACTTGTGAGCATATTAATACCCTTAATTCACTTTGGTGGTTTTCAATATTTCATGAACTTTATTGCTACGC
>JAMKOQ010000442.1:79592-127074 GCA_026770425.1 Boechera divaricarpa | reverse complement strand
TTCACAAAAACACGAAATGCAATGTCATAATAAAATTTGAAATATTGAACCATACACCACTTGTGAGCATATTAATCCCCTTAATTCACTTTGGTGGTTTTCAACATTTCATGAACTAAGTTTCCTCCCTCTCGATTCTGATGAGTTATCGCAGTTTTCAATGGAAGGTCACGAAATCTCGAAACGCAATGTCATAATAAAATTTGAAATATTAAAACATACACCACTTATGAGCATATTTATCCCCTTAATTCACTTTAGTGGTTCTCAGCATTTCATGAACTTATTTTCCTAGTTCTCGATTCTTATGAGTTACGCAGCTGTTTTCAATGTAGGTTCACGAAATCACGAAATGCAATGTCATAATAAAATTTGAAATATTAAAACATACACCACTTGTGAGCATATTAATCCCCTTAATTCACTTTGGTGGTTTTCAACATTTGATGAACTAAGTTTCCTCCCTCTCGATTCTGATGAGTTATCGCAGTTTTCAATGGAAGGTCACGAAATCTCGAAACGCAATGTCATAATAAAATTTCAAATATTAAATCATACACCACTTATGAGCATATTTATCCCCTTAATTCACTTTGGTGATTTTCAACATTTCATGAACTTATTCTCCTCCTTCACGATTCTTATGAGTTCAATGGAAGGTCACGAAATCTCGAAAAGCAATGTCATAATAAAGTTTGACATATTATGAGCATATTTATCCCCTTAATTCACTTTGGTGATTTTCAACATTTCATGAACTTATTCTCCTCCTTCATGATTCTTATGAGTTCAATGGAAGGTCACGAAATCTCGAAACGCAAAGTCATAATAAAATTTCAAATATTGAAACATACAACACTTAGGAGCATATTTATCCCCTTAATTCACTTTAGTGGTTCTCAGCATTTCATGAACTTATTTTCCTAGTTCTCGATTCTTATGAGTTATCGCTGTTTTCAATGGAAGTTCACGAAATCACGAAATGCAATGTCATAATAAAATTTGAAATATTGAACCGTACACCACTTGTGAGCATATTAATCCCCTGAATTCACTTTAGTGGTTTTCAACATTTCATGAACTAAGTTTGCTCCCTCTCGATTCTGATGAGTTATCGCAGTTTTCAATGGAAGGTCACGAAATCTCGAAACGCAATGTCATAATAAAATTTGAAATATTAAAACATACACCACTTATGAGCATATTTATCCCCTTAATTCACTTTAGTGGTTCTCAGCATTTTATGAACTTATTTTCCTAGTTCTCGATTCTTATGAGTTATCGCTGTTTTCAATGGAAGTTCACGAAATCACGAAATGCAATGTCATAATAATATTTGAAATATTAAAACATACACCACTTGTGAGCATATTAATCCCCTTAATTCACTTTGGTGGTTTTCAATATTTCATGAACTAAGTTTTCTCCCTCTCGATTCTGATTAGTTATCGCAGTTTTCAATGGAAGGTCACGAAATCTCGAAACGCAATGTCATAATAAAATTTGAAATATTAAAACATACACCACTTATGAGCATATTTATCCCCTTAATTCACTTTAGTGGTTCTCAGCATTTCATGAACTTATTTTCCTAGTTCTCGATTCTTATGAGTTATCGCTGTTTTCAATGGAAGTTCACGAAATCACGAAATGCAATGTCATAATAAAATTTGAAATATTAAAACATACACCACTTGTGAGCATATTAATCCCCTTAATTCACTTTGGTGGTTTTCAACATTTGATGAACTAAGTTTCCTCCCTCTCGATTCTGATGAGTTATCGCAGTTTTCAATGGAAGGTCACGAAATCTCGAAACGCAATGTCATAATAAAATTTGAAATATTAAAACATACACCACTTATGAGCATATTTATCCCCTTAATTCACTTTAGTGGTTCTCAGCATTTCATGAACTTATTTTCCTAGTTCTCGATTCTTATGAGTTATCGCTGTTTTCAATGGAAGTTCACGAAATCACGAAATGCAATGTCATAATAAAATTTGAAATATTAAAACATACACCACTTGTGAGCATATTAATCCCCTTAATTCACTTTGGTGGTTTTCAACATTTCATGAACTAAGTTTCCTTCCTCTCGATTCTGATGAGTTATCGCAGTTTTCAATGGAAGGTCACGAAATCTCGAAACGCAATGTCATAATAAAATTTGAAATATTAAAACATACACCACTTGTGAGCATATTAATCCCCTTAATTCACTTTGGTGGTTTTCAACATTTGATGAACTAAGTTTCCTCCCTCTCGATTCTGATGAGTTATCGCAGTTTTCAATGGAAGGTCACGAAATCTCGAAACGCAATGTCATAATAAAATTTCAAATATTAAATCATACACCACTTATGAGCATATTTATCCCCTTAATTCACTTTGGTGATTTTCAACATTTCATGAACTTATTCTCCTCCTTCACGATTCTTATGAGTTCAATGGAAGGTCACGAAATCTCGAAAAGCAATGTCATAATAAAGTTTGACATATTATGAGCATATTTATCCCCTTAATTCACTTTGGTGATTTTCAACATTTCATGAACTTATTCTCCTCCTTCATGATTCTTATGAGTTCAATGGAAGGTCACGAAATCTCGAAACGCAAAGTCATAATAAAATTTCAAATATTGAAACATACACCACTTAGGAGCATATTTATCCCCTTAATTCACTTTAGTGGTTCTCAGCATTTCATGAACTTATTTTCCTAGTTCTCGATTCTTATGAGTTATCGCTGTTTTCAATGGAAGTTCACGAAATCACGAAATGCAATGTCATAATAAAATTTGAAATATTGAAACATACACCACTTGTGAGCATATTAATCCCCTTAATTCACTTTGGTGGTTTTCAACATTTCATGAACTAAGTTTCCTCCCTCTCGATTCTGATGAGTTATCGCAGTTTTCAATGGAAGGTCACGAAATCTCGAAACGCAATGTCATAATAAAATTTGAAATATTAAAACATACACCACTTATGAGCATATTTATCCCCTTAATTCACTTTAGTGGTTCTCAGCATTTCATGAACTTATTTTCCTAGTTCTCGATTCTTATGAGTTATCGCTGTTTTCAATGGAAGTTCACGAAATCACGAAATGCAATGTCATAATAAAATTTGAAATATTAAAACATACACCACTTGTGAGCATATTAATCCCCTTAATTCACTTTGGTGGTTTTCAACATTTCATGAACTAAGTTTCCTCCCTCTCGATTCTGATGAGTTATCGCAGTTTTCAATGGAAGGTCACGAAATCTCGAAACGCAATGTCATAATAAAATTTGAAATATTAAAACATACACCACTTATGAGCATATTTATCCCCTTAATTCACTTTAGTGGTTCTCAGCATTTCATGAACTTATTTTCCTAGTTCTCGATTCTTATGAGTTATCGCTGTTTTCAATGGAAGTTCACGAAATCACGAAATGCAATGTCATAATAAAATTTGAAATATTGAACCATACACCACTTGTGAGCATATTAATCCCCTTAATTCACTTTAGTGGTTTTCAACATTTCATGAACTAAGTTTCCTCCCTCTCGATTCTGATGAGTTATCGCAGTTTTCAATGGAAGGTCACGAAATCTCGAAACGCAATGTCATAATAAAATTTGAAATATTAAAACATACACCACTTATGAGCATATTTATCCCCTTAATTCACTTTAGTGGTTCTCAGCATTTCATGAACTTATTTTCCTAGTTCTCGATTCTTATGAGTTATCGCTGTTTTCAATGGAAGTTCACGAAATCACGAAATGCAATGTCATAATAAAATTTGAAATATTAAAACATACACCACTTGTGAGCATATTAATCCCCTTAATTCACTTTGGTGGTTTTCAACATTTGATGAACTAAGTTTCCTCCTTCTCGATTCTGATGAGTTATCGCAGTTTTCAATGGAAGGTCACGAAATCTCGAAACGCAATGTCATAATAAAATTTCAAATATTAAATCATACACCACTTATGAGCATATTTATGCCCATAATTCACTTTGGTTGTTTTCAACATTTCATGAACATATTTTCCTCCTTCTCGATTCTTATGAGTTATCGCTGTTTTCAATGGAAGGTCACGAAATCTCGAAAAGCAATGTCATAATAAAGTTTGACATATTAAAACATACACCACTTGTGAGCATATTTATCCCCTTAATTCACTTTGGTGATTTTCAACATTTCATGAACTTAATCTCCTCCTTCATGATTCTGATGAGTTATCGCAGTTTTCAATGGAAGGTCACGAAATCTCGAAACGCAAAGTCATAATAAAATTTCAAATATTGAAACATACAACACTTATGAGCATATTTATCCCCTTAATTCACTTTAGTGGTTCTCAGCATTTCATGAACTTATTTTCCTAGTTCTCGATTCTTATGAGTTATCGCTGTTTTCAATGGAAGTTCACGAAATCACGAAATGCAATGTCATAATAAAATTTGAAATATTGAAACATACACCACTTGTGAGCATATTAATCCCCTTAATTCACTTTGGTGGTTTTCAACATTTCATGAACTAAGTTTCCTCCCTCTCGATTCTGATGAGTTATCGCAGTTTTCAATGGAAGGTCACGAAATCTCGAAACGCAATGTCATAATAAAATTTGAAATATTAAAACATACACCACTTATGAGCATATTTATCCCCTTAATTCACTTTAGTGGTTCTCAGCATTTCATGAACTTATTTTCCTAGTTCTCGATTCTTATGAGTTACCGCTGTTTTCAATGGAAGTTCACGAAATCACGAAATGCAATGTCATAATAAAATTTGAAATATTAAAACATACACCACTTGTGAGCATATTAATCCCCTTAATTCACTTTGGTGGTTTTCAACATTTGATGAACTAAGTTTCCTCCCTCTCGATTCTGATGAGTTATCGCAGTTTTCAATGGAAGGTCACGAAATCTCGAAACGCAATGTCATAATAAAATTTCAAATATTAAATCATACACCACTTATGAGCATATTTATCCCCTTAATTCACTTTGGTGATTTTCAACATTTCATGAACTTATTCTCCTCCTTCACGATTCTTATGAGTTCAATGGAAGGTCACGAAATCTCGAAAAGCAATGTCATAATAAAGTTTGACATATTATGAGCATATTTATCCCCTTAATTCACTTTGGTGATTTTCAACATTTCATGAACTTATTCTCCTCCTTCATGATTCTTATGAGTTCAATGGAAGGTCACGAAATCTCGAAACGCAAAGTCATAATAAAATTTCAAATATTGAAACATACAACACTTAGGAGCATATTTATCCCCTTAATTCACTTTAGTGGTTCTCAGCATTTCATGAACTTATTTTCCTAGTTCTCGATTCTTATGAGTTATCGCTGTTTTCAATGGAAGTTCACGAAATCACGAAATGCAATGTCATAATAAAATTTGAAATATTGAACCATACACCACTTGTGAGCATATTAATCCCCTGAATTCACTTTGGTGGTTTTCAACATTTCATGAACTAAGTTTCCTCCCTCTCGATTCTGATGAGTTATCGCAGTTTTCAATGGAAGGTCACGAAATCTCGAAACGCAATGTCATAATAAAATTTGAAATATTAAAACATACACCACTTATGAGCATATTTATCCCCTTAATTCACTTTAGTGGTTCTCAGCATTTTATGAACTTATTTTCCTAGTTCTCGATTCTTATGAGTTATCGCTGTTTTCAATGGAAGTTCACGAAATCACGAAATGCAATGTCATAATAAAATTTGAAATATTAAAACATACACCACTTGTGAGCATATTAATCCCCTTAATTCACTTTGGTGGTTTTCAATATTTCATGAACTAAGTTTTCTCCCTCTCGATTCTGATTAGTTATCGCAGTTTTCAATGGAAGGTCACGAAATCTCGAAACGCAATGTCATAATAAAATTTGAAATATTAAAACATACACCACTTATGAGCATATTTATCCCCTTAATTCACTTTAGTGGTTCTCAGCATTTCATGAACTTATTTTCCTAGTTCTCGATTCTTATGAGTTACCGCTGTTTTCAATGGAAGTTCACGAAATCACGAAATGCAATGTCATAATAAAATTTGAAATATTGAACCATACACCACTTGTGAGCATATTAATCCCCTGAATTCACTTTAGTGGTTTTCAACATTTCATGAACTAAGTTTGCTCCCTCTCGATTCTGATGAGTTATCGCAGTTTTCAATGGAAGGTCACGAAATCTCGAAACGCAATGTCATAATAAAATTTGAAATATTAAAACATACACCACTTATGAGCATATTTATCCCCTTAATTCACTTTAGTGGTTCTCAGCATTTTATGAACTTATTTTCCTAGTTCTCGATTCTTATGAGTTATCGCTGTTTTCAATGGAAGTTCACGAAATCACGAAATGCAATGTCATAATAAAATTTGAAATATTGAAACATACACCACTTGTGAGCATATTAATCCCCTTAATTCACTTTGGTGGTTTTCAACATTTGATGAACTAAGTTTCCTCCCTCTCGATTCTGATGAGTTATCGCAGTTTTCAATGGAAGGTCACGAAATCTCGAAACGCAATGTCATAATAAAATTTGAAATATTAAAACATACACCACTTATGAGCATATTTATCCCCTTAATTCACTTTAGTGGTTCTCAGCATTTCATGAACTTATTTTCCTAGTTCTCGATTCTTATGAGTTACCGCTGTTTTCAATGGAAGTTCACGAAATCACGAAATGCAATGTCATAATAAAATTTGAAATATTAAAACATACACCACTTGTGAGCATATTAATCCCCTTAATTCACTTTGGTGGTTTTCAACATTTGATGAACTAAGTTTCCTCCCTCTCGATTCTGATGAGTTATCGCAGTTTTCAATGGAAGGTCACGAAATCTCGAAACGCAATGTCATAATAAAATTTCAAATATTAAATCATACACCACTTATGAGCATATTTATCCCCTTAATTCACTTTGGTGATTTTCAACATTTCATGAACTTATTCTCCTCCTTCACGATTCTTATGAGTTCAATGGAAGGTCACGAAATCTCGAAAAGCAATGTCATAATAAAGTTTGACATATTATGAGCATATTTATCCCCTTAATTCACTTTGGTGATTTTCAACATTTCATGAACTTATTCTCCTCCTTCATGATTCTTATGAGTTCAATGGAAGGTCACGAAATCTCGAAACGCAAAGTCATAATAAAATTTCAAATATTGAAACATACAACACTTAGGAGCATATTTATCCCCTTAATTCACTTTAGTGGTTCTCAGCATTTCATGAACTTATTTTCCTAGTTCTCGATTCTTATGAGTTATCGCTGTTTTCAATGGAAGTTCACGAAATCACGAAATGCAATGTCATAATAAAATTTGAAATATTGAACCGTACACCACTTGTGAGCATATTAATCCCTTGAATTCACTTTAGTGGTTTTCAACATTTCATGAACTAAGTTTGCTCCCTCTCGATTCTGATGAGTTATCGCAGTTTTCAATGGAAGGTCACGAAATCTCGAAACGCAATGTCATAATAAAATTTGAAATATTAAAACATACACCACTTATGAGCATATTTATCCCCTTAATTCACTTTAGTGGTTCTCAGCATTTTATGAACTTATTTTCCTAGTTCTCGATTCTTATGAGTTATCGCTGTTTTCAATGGAAGTTCACGAAATCACGAAATGCAATGTCATAATAATATTTGAAATATTAAAACATACACCACTTGTGAGCATATTAATCCCCTTAATTCACTTTGGTGGTTTTCAATATTTCATGAACTAAGTTTTCTCCCTCTCGATTCTTATTTTTTATTTAATGATACAACGAACACCCAGATCTACACTCTTTCCCTACACTCAGCACTACCGTTCTAATATTAAAACATACACCACTTATGAGCATATTTATCCCCTTAATTCACTTTAGTGGTTCTCAGCATTTCATGAACTTATTTTCCTAGTTCTCGATTCTTATGAGTTATCGCTGTTTTCAATGGAAGTTCACGAAATCACGAAATGCAATGTCATAATAAAATTTGAAATATTAAAACATACACCACTTGTGAGCATATTAATCCCCTTAATTCACTTTGGTGGTTTTCAACATTTGATGAACTAAGTTTCCTCCCTCTCGATTCTGATGAGTTATCGCAGTTTTCAATGGAAGGTCACGAAATCTCGAAACGCAATGTCATAATAAAATTTGAAATATTAAAACATACACCACTTATGAGCATATTTATCCCCTTAATTCACTTTAGTGGTTCTCAGCATTTCATGAACTTATTTTCCTAGTTCTCGATTCTTATGAGTTATCGCTGTTTTCAATGGAAGTTCACGAAATCACGAAATGCAATGTCATAATAAAATTTGAAATATTGAAACATACACCACTTGTGAGCATATTAATCCCCTTAATTCACTTTGGTGGTTTTCAACATTTCATGAACTAAGTTTCCTCCCTCTCGATTCTGATGAGTTATCGCAGTTTTCAATGGAAGGTCACGAAATCTCGAAACGCAATGTCATAATAAAATTTGAAATATTAAAACATACACCACTTGTGAGCATATTAATCCCCTTAATTCACTTTGGTGGTTTTCAACATTTGATGAACTAAGTTTCCTCCCTCTCGATTCTGATGAGTTATCGCAGTTTTCAATGGAAGGTCACGAAATCTCGAAACGCAATGTCATAATAAAATTTCAAATATTAAATCATACACCACTTATGAGCATATTTATCCCCTTAATTCACTTTGGTGATTTTCAACATTTCATGAACTTATTCTCCTCCTTCACGATTCTTATGAGTTCAATGGAAGGTCACGAAATCTCGAAAAGCAATGTCATAATAAAGTTTGACATATTATGAGCATATTTATCCCCTTAATTCACTTTGGTGATTTTCAACATTTCATGAACTTATTCTCCTCCTTCATGATTCTTATGAGTTCAATGGAAGGTCACGAAATCTCGAAACGCAAAGTCATAATAAAATTTCAAATATTGAAACATACAACACTTAGGAGCATATTTATCCCCTTAATTCACTTTAGTGGTTCTCAGCATTTCATGAACTTATTTTCCTAGTTCTCGATTCTTATGAGTTATCGCTGTTTTCAATGGAAGTTCACGAAATCACGAAATGCAATGTCATAATAAAATTTGAAATATTGAACCATACACCACTTGTGAGCATATTAATCCCCTGAATTCACTTTAGTGGTTTTCAACATTTCATGAACTAAGTTTCCTCCCTCTCGATTCTGATGAGTTATCGCAGTTTTCAATGGAAGGTCACGAAATCTCGAAACGCAATGTCATAATAAAATTTGAAATATTAAAACATACACCACTTATGAGCATATTTATCCCCTTAATTCACTTTAGTGGTTCTCAGCATTTCATGAACTTATTTTCCTAGTTCTCGATTCTTATGAGTTATCGCTGTTTTCAATGGAAGTTCACGAAATCACGAAATGCAATGTCATAATAAAATTTGAAATATTAAAACATACACCACTTGTGAGCATATTAATCCCCTTAATTCACTTTGGTGGTTTTCAATATTTCATGAACTAAGTTTTCTCCCTCTCGATTCTGATGAGTTATCGCAGTTTTCAATGGAAGGTCACGAAATCTCGAAACGCAATGTCATAATAAAATTTGAAATATTAAAACATACACCACTTATGAGCATATTTATCCCCTTAATTCACTTTAGTGGTTCTCAGCATTTCATGAACTTATTTTCCTAGTTCTCGATTCTTATGAGTTATCGCTGTTTTCAATGGAAGTTCACGAAATCACGAAATGCAATGTCATAATAAAATTTGAAATATTGAACCATACACCACTTGTGAGCATATTAATCCCCTGAATTCACTTTAGTGGTTTTCAACATTTCATGAACTAAGTTTCCTCCCTCTCGATTCTGATGAGTTATCGCAGTTTTCAATGGAAGGTCACGAAATCTCGAAACGCAATGTCATAATAAAATTTGAAATATTAAAACATACACCACTTATGAGCATATTTATCCCCTTAATTCACTTTAGTGGTTCTCAGCATTTTATGAACTTATTTTCCTAGTTCTCGATTCTTATGAGTTATCGCTGTTTTCAATGGAAGTTCACGAAATCACGAAATGCAATGTCATAATAAAATTTGAAATATTAAAACATACACCACTTGTGAGCATATTAATCCCCTTAATTCACTTTGGTGGTTTTCAATATTTCATGAACTAAGTTTTCTCCCTCTCGATTCTGATGAGTTATCGCAGTTTTCAATGGAAGGTCACGAAATCTCGAAACGCAATGTCATAATAAAATTTGAAATATTAAAACATACACCACTTATGAGCATATTTATCCCCTTAATTCACTTTAGTGGTTCTCAGCATTTCATGAACTTATTTTCCTAGTTCTCGATTCTTATGAGTTATCGCTGTTTTCAATGGAAGTTCACGAAATCACGAAATGCAATGTCATAATAAAATTTGAAATATTGAACCATACACCACTTGTGAGCATATTAATCCCCTGAATTCACTTTAGTGGTTTTCAACATTTCATGAACTAAGTTTCCTCCCTCTCGATTCTGATGAGTTATCGCAGTTTTCAATGGAAGGTCACGAAATCTCGAAACGCAATGTCATAATAAAATTTGAAATATTAAAACATACACCACTTATGAGCATATTTATCCCCTTAATTCACTTTAGTGGTTCTCAGCATTTTATGAACTTATTTTCCTAGTTCTCGATTCTTATGAGTTATCGCTGTTTTCAATGGAAGTTCACGAAATCACGAAATGCAATGTCATAATAATATTTGAAATATTAAAACATACACCACTTGTGAGCATATTAATCCCCTTAATTCACTTTGGTGGTTTTCAATATTTCATGAACTAAGTTTTCTCCCTCTCGATTCTGATTAGTTATCGCAGTTTTCAATGGAAGGTCACGAAATCTCGAAACGCAATGTCATAATAAAATTTGAAATATTAAAACATACACCACTTATGAGCATATTTATCCCCTTAATTCACTTTAGTGGTTCTCAGCATTTCATGAACTTATTTTCCTAGTTCTCGATTCTTATGAGTTATCGCTGTTTTCAATGGAAGTTCACGAAATCACGAAATGCAATGTCATAATAAAATTTGAAATATTAAAACATACACCACTTGTGAGCATATTAATCCCCTTAATTCACTTTGGTGGTTTTCAACATTTGATGAACTAAGTTTCCTCCCTCTCGATTCTGATGAGTTATCGCAGTTTTCAATGGAAGGTCACGAAATCTCGAAACGCAATGTCATAATAAAATTTGAAATATTAAAACATACACCACTTATGAGCATATTTATCCCCTTAATTCACTTTAGTGGTTCTCAGCATTTCATGAACTTATTTTCCTAGTTCTCGATTCTTATGAGTTATCGCTGTTTTCAATGGAAGTTCACGAAATCACGAAATGCAATGTCATAATAAAATTTGAAATATTGAAACATACACCACTTGTGAGCATATTAATCCCCTTAATTCACTTTGGTGGTTTTCAACATTTCATGAACTAAGTTTCCTCCCTCTCGATTCTGATGAGTTATCGCAGTTTTCAATGGAAGGTCACGAAATCTCGAAACGCAATGTCATAATAAAATTTGAAATATTAAAACATACACCACTTGTGAGCATATTAATCCCCTTAATTCACTTTGGTGGTTTTCAACATTTGATGAACTAAGTTTCCTCCCTCTCGATTCTGATGAGTTATCGCAGTTTTCAATGGAAGGTCACGAAATCTCGAAACGCAATGTCATAATAAAATTTCAAATATTAAATCATACACCACTTATGAGCATATTTATCCCCTTAATTCACTTTGGTGATTTTCAACATTTCATGAACTTATTCTCCTCCTTCACGATTCTTATGAGTTCAATGGAAGGTCACGAAATCTCGAAAAGCAATGTCATAATAAAGTTTGACATATTATGAGCATATTTATCCCCTTAATTCACTTTGGTGATTTTCAACATTTCATGAACTTATTCTCCTCCTTCATGATTCTTATGAGTTCAATGGAAGGTCACGAAATCTCGAAACGCAAAGTCATAATAAAATTTCAAATATTGAAACATACAACACTTAGGAGCATATTTATCCCCTTAATTCACTTTAGTGGTTCTCAGCATTTCATGAACTTATTTTCCTAGTTCTCGATTCTTATGAGTTATCGCTGTTTTCAATGGAAGTTCACGAAATCACGAAATGCAATGTCATAATAAAATTTGAAATATTGAACCATACACCACTTGTGAGCATATTAATCCCCTGAATTCACTTTAGTGGTTTTCAACATTTCATGAACTAAGTTTGCTCCCTCTCGATTCTGATGAGTTATCGCAGTTTTCAATGGAAGGTCACGAAATCTCGAAACGCAATGTCATAATAAAATTTGAAATATTAAAACATACACCACTTATGAGCATATTTATCCCCTTAATTCACTTTAGTGGTTCTCAGCATTTTATGAACTTATTTTCCTAGTTCTCGATTCTTATGAGTTATCGCTGTTTTCAATGGAAGTTCACGAAATCACGAAATGCAATGTCATAATAAAATTTGAAATATTAAAACATACACCACTTGTGAGCATATTAATCCCCTTAATTCACTTTGGTGGTTTTCAATATTTCATGAACTAAGTTTTCTCCCTCTCGATTCTGATTAGTTATCGCAGTTTTCAATGGAAGGTCACGAAATCTCGAAACGCAATGTCATAATAAAATTTGAAATATTAAAACATACACCACTTATGAGCATATTTATCCCCTTAATTCACTTTAGTGGTTCTCAGCATTTCATGAACTTATTTTCCTAGTTCTCGATTCTTATGAGTTATCGCTGTTTTCAATGGAAGTTCACGAAATCACGAAATGCAATGTCATAATAAAATTTGAAATATTGAACCATACACCACTTGTGAGCATATTAATCCCCTGAATTCACTTTAGTGGTTTTCAACATTTCATGAACTAAGTTTCCTCCCTCTCGATTCTGATGAGTTATCGCAGTTTTCAATGGAAGGTCACGAAATCTCGAAACGCAATGTCATAATAAAATTTGAAATATTAAAACATACACCACTTATGAGCATATTTATCCCCTTAATTCACTTTAGTGGTTCTCAGCATTTCATGAACTTATTTTCCTAGTTCTCGATTCTTATGAGTTACCGCTGTTTTCAATGGAAGTTCACGAAATCACGAAATGCAATGTCATAATAAAATTTGAAATATTAAAACATACACCACTTGTGAGCATATTAATCCCCTTAATTCACTTTGGTGGTTTTCAACATTTGATGAACTAAGTTTCCTCTCTCTCGATTCTGATGAGTTATCGCAGTTTTCAATGGAAGGTCACGAAATCTCGAAACGCAATGTCATAATAAAATTTCAAATATTAAATCATACACCACTTATGAGCATATTTATCCCCTTAATTCACTTTGGTGATTTTCAACATTTCATGAACTTATTCTCCTCCTTCACGATTCTTATGAGTTCAATGGAAGGTCACGAAATCTCGAAAAGCAATGTCATAATAAAGTTTGACATATTATGAGCATATTTATCCCCTTAATTCACTTTGTTGATTTTCAACATTTCATGAACTTAATCTCCTCCTTCATGATTCTTATGAGTTCAATGGAAGGTCACGAAATCTCGAAACGCAAAGTCATAATAAAATTTCAAATATTGAAACATACAACACTTAGGAGCATATTTATCCCCTTAATTCACTTTAGTGGTTCTCAGCATTTCATGAACTTATTTTCCTAGTTCTCGATTCTTATGAGTTATCGCTGTTTTCAATGGAAGTTCACGAAATCACGAAATGCAATGTCATAATAAAATTTGAAATATTGAAACATACACCACTTGTGAGCATATTAATCCCCTTAATTCACTTTGGTGGTTTTCAACATTTCATGAACTAAGTTTCCTCCCTCTCGATTCTGATGAGTTATCGCAGTTTTCAATGGAAGGTCACGAAATCTCGAAACGCAATGTCATAATAAAATTTGAAATATTAAAACATACACCACTTATGAGCATATTTATCCCCTTAATTCACTTTAGTGGTTCTCAGCATTTCATGAACTTATTTTCCTAGTTCTCGATTCTTATGAGTTACCGCTGTTTTCAATGGAAGTTCACGAAATCACGAAATGCAATGTCATAATAAAATTTGAAATATTAAAACATACACCACTTGTGAGCATATTAATCCCCTTAATTCACTTTGGTGGTTTTCAACATTTGATGAACTAAGTTTCCTCCCTCTCGATTCTGATGAGTTATCGCAGTTTTCAATGGAAGGTCACGAAATCTCGAAACGCAATGTCATAATAAAATTTCAAATATTAAATCATACACCACTTATGAGCATATTTATCCCCTTAATTCACTTTGGTGATTTTCAACATTTCATGAACTTATTCTCCTCCTTCACGATTCTTATGAGTTCAATGGAAGGTCACGAAATCTCGAAAAGCAATGTCATAATAAAGTTTGACATATTATGAGCATATTTATCCCCTTAATTCACTTTGGTGATTTTCAACATTTCATGAACTTATTCTCCTCCTTCATGATTCTTATGAGTTCAATGGAAGGTCACGAAATCTCGAAACGCAAAGTCATAATAAAATTTCAAATATTGAAACATACAACACTTAGGAGCATATTTATCCCCTTAATTCACTTTAGTGGTTCTCAGCATTTCATGAACTTATTTTCCTAGTTCTCGATTCTTATGAGTTATCGCTGTTTTCAATGGAAGTTCACGAAATCACGAAATGCAATGTCATAATAAAATTTGAAATATTGAAACATACACCACTTGTGAGCATATTAATCCCCTTAATTCACTTTGGTGGTTTTCAACATTTCATGAACTAAGTTTCCTCCCTCTCGATTCTGATGAGTTATCGCAGTTTTCAATGGAAGGTCACGAAATCTCGAAACGCAATGTCATAATAAAATTTGAAATATTAAAACATACACCACTTGTGAGCATATTAATCCCCTTAATTCACTTTGGTGGTTTTCAACATTTGATGAACTAAGTTTCCTCCCTCTCGATTCTGATGAGTTATCGCAGTTTTCAATGGAAGGTCACGAAATCTCGAAACGCAATGTCATAATAAAATTTCAAATATTAAATCATACACCACTTATGAGCATATTTATCCCCTTAATTCACTTTGGTGATTTTCAACATTTCATGAACTTATTCTCCTCCTTCACGATTCTTTTGATTTCAATGGAAGGTCACGAAATCTCGAAAAGCAATGTCATAATAAAGTTTGACATATTATGAGCATATTTATCCCCTTAATTCACTTTGGTGATTTTCAACATTTCATGAACTTATTCTCCTCCTTCATGATTCTTATGAGTTCAATGGAAGGTCACGAAATCTCGAAACGCAAAGTCATAATAAAATTTCAAATATTGAAACATACAACACTTAGGAGCATATTTATCCCCTTAATTCACTTTAGTGGTTCTCAGCATTTCATGAACTTATTTTCCTAGTTCTCGATTCTTATGAGTTATCGCTGTTTTCAATGGAAGTTCACGAAATCACGAAATGCAATGTCATAATAAAATTTGAAATATTGAACCATACACCACTTGTGAGCATATTAATCCCCTGAATTCACTTTAGTGGTTTTCAACATTTCATGAACTAAGTTTGCTCCCTCTCGATTCTGATGAGTTATCGCAGTTTTCAATGGAAGGTCACGAAATCTCGAAACGCAATGTCATAATAAAATTTGAAATATTAAAACATACACCACTTATGAGCATATTTATCCCCTTAATTCACTTTAGTGGTTCTCAGCATTTCATGAACTTATTTTCCTAGTTCTCGATTCTTATGAGTTACCGCTGTTTTCAATGGAAGTTCACGAAATCACGAAATGCAATGTCATAATAAAATTTGAAATATTGAACCATACACCACTTGTGAGCATATTAATCCCCTGAATTCACTTTAGTGGTTTTCAACATTTCATGAACTAAGTTTCCTCCCTCTCGATTCTGATGAGTTATCGCAGTTTTCAATGGAAGGTCACGAAATCTCGAAACGCAATGTCATAATAAAATTTGAAATATTAAAACATACACCACTTATGAGCATATTTATCCCCTTAATTCACTTTAGTGGTTCTCAGCATTTCATGAACTTATTTTCCTAGTTCTCGATTCTTATGAGTTACCGCTGTTTTCAATGGAAGTTCACGAAATCACGAAATGCAATGTCATAATAAAATTTGAAATATTAAAACATACACCACTTGTGAGCATATTAATCCCCTTAATTCACTTTGGTGGTTTTCAACATTTGATGAACTAAGTTTCCTCCCTCTCGATTCTGATGAGTTATCGCAGTTTTCAATGGAAGGTCACGAAATCTCGAAACGCAATGTCATAATAAAATTTCAAATATTAAATCATACACCACTTATGAGCATATTTATCCCCTTAATTCACTTTGGTGATTTTCAACATTTCATGAACTTATTCTCCTCCTTCACGATTCTTATGAGTTCAATGGAAGGTCACGAAATCTCGAAAAGCAATGTCATAATAAAGTTTGACATATTATGAGCATATTTATCCCCTTAATTCACTTTGGTGATTTTCAACATTTCATGAACTTATTCTCCTCCTTCATGATTCTTATGAGTTCAATGGAAGGTCACGAAATCTCGAAACGCAAAGTCATAATAAAATTTCAAATATTGAAACATACAACACTTAGGAGCATATTTATCCCCTTAATTCACTTTAGTGGTTCTCAGCATTTCATGAACTTATTTTCCTAGTTCTCGATTCTTATGAGTTATCGCTGTTTTCAATGGAAGTTCACGAAATCTCGAAATGCAATGTCATAATAAAATTTGAAATATTAAAACATACACCACTTGTGAGCATATTAATCCCCTTAATTCACTTTGGTGGTTTTCAACATTTGATGAACTAAGTTTCCTCCCTCTCGATTCTGATGAGTTATCGCAGTTTTCAATGGAAGGTCACGAAATCTCGAAACGCAATGTCATAATAAAATTTCAAATATTAAATCATACACCACTTATGAGCATATTTATCCCCTTAATTCACTTTGGTGATTTTCAACATTTCATGAACTTATTCTCCTCCTTCACGATTCTTATGAGTTCAATGGAAGGTCACGAAATCTCGAAAAGCAATGTCATAATAAAGTTTGACATATTATGAGCATATTTATCCCCTTAATTCACTTTGTTGATTTTCAACATTTCATGAACTTAATCTCCTCCTTCATGATTCTGATGAGTTCAATGGAAGGTCACGAAATCTCGAAACGCAAAGTCATAATAAAATTTCAAATATTGAAACATACAACACTTAGGAGCATATTTATCCCCTTAATTCACTTTAGTGGTTCTCAGCATTTCATGAACTTATTTTCCTAGTTCTCGATTCTTATGAGTTATCGCTGTTTTCAATGGAAGTTCACGAAATCACGAAATGCAATGTCATAATAAAATTTGAAATATTGAACCATACACCACTTGTGAGCATATTAATCCCCTGAATTCACTTTAGTGGTTTTCAACATTTCATGAACTAAGTTTCCTCCCTCTCGATTCCGATGAGTTATCGCAGTTTTCAATGGAAGGTCACGAAATCTCGAAACGCAATGTCATAATAAAATTTGAAATATTAAAACATACACCACTTATGAGCATATTTATCCCCTTAATTCACTTTAGTGGTTCTCAGCATTTCATGAACTTATTTTCCTAGTTCTCGATTCTTATGAGTTACCGCTGTTTTCAATGGAAGTTCACGAAATCACGAAATGCAATGTCATAATAAAATTTGAAATATTAAAACATACACCACTTGTGAGCATATTAATCCCCTTAATTCACTTTGGTGGTTTTCAACATTTGATGAACTAAGTTTCCTCTCTCTCGATTCTGATGAGTTATCGCAGTTTTCAATGGAAGGTCACGAAATCTCGAAACGCAATGTCATAATAAAATTTCAAATATTAAATCATACACCACTTATGAGCATATTTATCCCCTTAATTCACTTTGGTGATTTTCAACATTTCATGAACTTATTCTCCTCCTTCACGATTCTTATGAGTTCAATGGAAGGTCACGAAATCTCGAAAAGCAATGTCATAATAAAGTTTGACATATTATGAGCATATTTATCCCCTTAATTCACTTTGTTGATTTTCAACATTTCATGAACTTAATCTCCTCCTTCATGATTCTGATGAGTTCAATGGAAGGTCACGAAATCTCGAAACGCAAAGTCATAATAAAATTTCAAATATTGAAACATACAACACTTAGGAGCATATTTATCCCCTTAATTCACTTTAGTGGTTCTCAGCATTTCATGAACTTATTTTCCTAGTTCTCGATTCTTATGAGTTATCGCTGTTTTCAATGGAAGTTCACGAAATCACGAAATGCAATGTCATAATAAAATTTGAAATATTGAAACATACACCACTTGTGAGCATATTAATCCCCTTAATTCACTTTGGTGGTTTTCAACATTTCATGAACTAAGTTTCCTCCCTCTCGATTCTGATGAGTTATCGCAGTTTTCAATGGAAGGTCACGAAATCTCGAAACGCAATGTCATAATAAAATTTGAAATATTAAAACATACACCACTTGTGAGCATATTAATCCCCTTAATTCACTTTGGTGGTTTTCAACATTTGATGAACTAAGTTTCCTCCCTCTCGATTCTGATGAGTTATCGCAGTTTTCAATGGAAGGTCACGAAATCTCGAAACGCAATGTCATAATAAAATTTCAAATATTAAATCATACACCACTTATGAGCATATTTATCCCCTTAATTCACTTTGGTGATTTTCAACATTTCATGAACTTATTCTCCTCCTTCACGATTCTTATGAGTTCAATGGAAGGTCACGAAATCTCGAAAAGCAATGTCATAATAAAGTTTGACATATTATGAGCATATTTATCCCCTTAATTCACTTTGGTGATTTTCAACATTTCATGAACTTATTCTCCTCCTTCATGATTCTTATGAGTTCAATGGAAGGTCACGAAATCTCGAAACGCAAAGTCATAATAAAATTTCAAATATTGAAACATACAACACTTAGGAGCATATTTATCCCCTTAATTCACTTTAGTGGTTCTCAGCATTTCATGAACTTATTTTCCTAGTTCTCGATTCTTATGAGTTATCGCTGTTTTCAATGGAAGTTCACGAAATCACGAAATGCAATGTCATAATAAAATTTGAAATATTGAACCATACACAACTTGTGAGCATATTAATCCCCTGAATTCACTTTAGTGGGTTTCAACATTTCATGCACTAAGTTTGCTCCCTCTCGATTCTGATGAGTTATCGCAGTTTTCAATGGAAGGTCACGAAATCTCGAAACGCAATGTCATAATAAAATTTGAAATATTAAAACATACACCACTTATGAGCATATTTATCCCCTTAATTCACTTTAGTGGTTCTCAGCATTTCATGAACTTATTTTCCTAGTTCTCGATTCTTATGAGTTACCGCTGTTTTCAATGGAAGTTCACGAAATCACGAAATGCAATGTCATAATAAAATTTGAAATATTGAACCATACACCACTTGTGAGCATATTAATCCCCTGAATTCACTTTAGTGGTTTTCAACATTTCATGAACTAAGTTTCCTCCCTCTCGATTCTGATGAGTTATCGCAGTTTTCAATGGAAGGTCACGAAATCTCGAAACGCAATGTCATAATAAAATTTGAAATATTAAAACATACACCACTTATGAGCATATTTATCCCCTTAATTCACTTTAGTGGTTCTCAGCATTTCATGAACTTATTTTCCTAGTTCTCGATTCTTATGAGTTACCGCTGTTTTCAATGGAAGTTCACGAAATCACGAAATGCAATGTCATAATAAAATTTGAAATATTAAAACATACACCACTTGTGAGCATATTAATCCCCTTAATTCACTTTGGTGGTTTTCAACATTTGATGAACTAAGTTTCCTCCCTCTCGATTCTGATGAGTTATCGCAGTTTTCAATGGAAGGTCACGAAATCTCGAAACGCAATGTCATAATAAAATTTCAAATATTAAATCATACACCACTTATGAGCATATTTATCCCCTTAATTCACTTTGGTGATTTTCAACATTTCATGAACTTATTCTCCTCCTTCACGATTCTTATGAGTTATCTCTAAGTTCACGAAATGTCGAAAAGCAATGTCATAATAAAGTTTGACATATTATGAGCATATTTATCCCCTTAATTCACTTTGGTGATTTTCAACATTTCATGAACTTATTCTCCTCCTTCATGATTCTTATGAGTTCAATGGAAGGTCACGAAATCTCGAAACGCAAAGTCATAATAAAATTTCAAATATTGAAACATACAACACTTAGGAGCATATTTATCCCCTTAATTCACTTTAGTGGTTCTCAGCATTTCATGAACTTATTTTCCTAGTTCTCGATTCTTATGAGTTATCGCTGTTTTCAATGGAAGGTCACGAAATCTCGAAACGCAATGTCATAATAAAATTTGAAATATTAAAACATACACCACTTGTGAGCATATTAATCCCCTTAATTCACTTTGGTGGTTTTCAACATTTGATGAACTAAGTTTCCTCCCTCTCGATTCTGATGAGTTATCGCAGTTTTCAATGGAAGGTCACGAAATCTCGAAACGCAATGTCATAATAAAATTTCAAATATTAAATCATACACCACTTATGAGCATATTTATCCCCTTAATTCACTTTGGTGATTTTCAACATTTCATGAACTTATTCTCCTCCTTCACGATTCTTATGAGTTCAATGGAAGGTCACGAAATCTCGAAAAGCAATGTCATAATAAAGTTTGACATATTATGAGCATATTTATCCCCTTAATTCACTTTGTTGATTTTCAACATTTCATGAACTTAATCTCCTCCTTCATGATTCTGATGAGTTCAATGGAAGGTCACGAAATCTCGAAACGCAAAGTCATAATAAAATTTCAAATATTGAAACATACAACACTTAGGAGCATATTTATCCCCTTAATTCACTTTAGTGGTTCTCAGCATTTCATGAACTTATTTTCCTAGTTCTCGATTCTTATGAGTTATCGCTGTTTTCAATGGAAGTTCACGAAATCACGAAATGCAATGTCATAATAAAATTTGAAATATTGAACCATACACCACTTGTGAGCATATTAATCCCCTGAATTCACTTTAGTGGTTTTCAACATTTCATGCACTAAGTTTGCTCCCTCTCGATTCCGATGAGTTATCGCAGTTTTCAATGGAAGGTCACGAAATCTCGAAACGCAATGTCATAATAAAATTTGAAATATTAAAACATACACCACTTATGAGCATATTTATCTCCTTAATTCACTTTAGTGGTTCTCAGCATTTCATGAACTTATTTTCCTAGTTCTCGATTCTTATGAGTTACCGCTGTTTTCAATGGAAGTTCACGAAATCACGAAATGCAATGTCATAATAAAATTTGAAATATTAAAACATACACCACTTGTGAGCATATTAATCCCCTTAATTCACTTTGGTGGTTTTCAACATTTGATGAACTAAGTTTCCTCTCTCTCGATTTTGATGAGTTATCGCAGTTTTCAATGGAAGGTCACGAAATCTCGAAACGCAATGTCATAATAAAATTTCAAATATTAAATCATACACCACTTATGAGCATATTTATCCCCTCAATTCACTTTGGTGATTTTCAACATTTCATGAACTTATTCTCCTCCTTCACGATTCTTATGAGTTCAATGGAAGGTCACGAAATCTCGAAAAGCAATGTCATAATAAAGTTTGACATATTATGAGCATATTTATCCCCTTAATTCACTTTGTTGATTTTCAACATTTCATGAACTTAATCTCCTCCTTCATGATTCTGATGAGTTCAATGGAAGGTCACGAAATCTCGAAACGCAAAGTCATAATAAAATTTCAAATATTGAAACATACAACACTTAGGAGCATATTTATCCCCTTAATTCACTTTAGTGGTTCTCAGCATTTCATGAACTTATTTTCCTAGTTCTCGATTCTTATGAGTTATCGCTGTTTTCAATGGAAGTTCACGAAATCACGAAATGCAATGTCATAATAAAATTTGAAATATTGAAACATACACCACTTGTGAGCATATTAATCCCCTTAATTCACTTTGGTGGTTTTCAACATTTCATGAACTAAGTTTCCTCCCTCTCGATTCTGATGAGTTATCGCAGTTTTCAATGGAAGGTCACGAAATCTCGAAACGCAATGTCATAATAAAATTTGAAATATTAAAACATACACCACTTGTGAGCATATTAATCCCCTTAATTCACTTTGGTGGTTTTCAACATTTGATGAACTAAGTTTCCTCCCTCTCGATTCTGATGAGTTATCGCAGTTTTCAATGGAAGGTCACGAAATCTCGAAACGCAATGTCATAATAAAATTTCAAATATTAAATCATACACCACTTATGAGCATATTTATCCCCTTAATTCACTTTGGTGATTTTCAACATTTCATGAACTTATTCTCCTCCTTCACGATTCTTATGAGTTCAATGGAAGGTCACGAAATCTCGAAAAGCAATGTCATAATAAAGTTTGACATATTATGAGCATATTTATCCCCTTAATTCACTTTGGTGATTTTCAACATTTCATGAACTTATTCTCCTCCTTCATGATTCTTATGAGTTCAATGGAAGGTCACGAAATCTCGAAACGCAAAGTCATAATAAAATTTCAAATATTGAAACATACAACACTTAGGAGCATATTTATCCCCTTAATTCACTTTAGTGGTTCTCAGCATTTCATGAACTTATTTTCCTAGTTCTCGATTCTTATGAGTTATCGCTGTTTTCAATGGAAGTTCACGAAATCACGAAATGCAATGTCATAATAAAATTTGAAATATTGAACCATACACCACTTGTGAGCATATTAATCCCCTGAATTCACTTTAGTGGTTTTCAACATTTCATGCACTAAGTTTGCTCCCTCTCGATTCTGATGAGTTATCGCAGTTTTCAATGGAAGGTCACGAAATCTCGAAACGCAATGTCATAATAAAATTTGAAATATTAAAACATACACCACTTATGAGCATATTTATCCCCTTAATTCACTTTAGTGGTTCTCAGCATTTTATGAACTTATTTTCCTAGTTCTCGATTCTTATGAGTTATCGCTGTTTTCAATGGAAGTTCACGAAATCACGAAATGCAATGTCATAATAAAATTTGAAATATTAAAACATACACCACTTGTGAGCATATTAATCCCCTTAATTCACTTTGGTGGTTTTCAATATTTCATGAACTAAGTTTTCTCCCTCTCGATTCTGATTAGTTATCGCAGTTTTCAATGGAAGGTCACGAAATCTCGAAACGCAATGTCATAATAAAATTTGAAATATTAAAACATACACCACTTATGAGCATATTTATCCCCTTAATTCACTTTAGTGGTTCTCAGCATTTCATGAACTTATTTTCCTAGTTCTCGATTCTTATGAGTTACCGCTGTTTTCAATGGAAGTTCACGAAATCACGAAATGCAATGTCATAATAAAATTTGAAATATTGAACCATACACCACTTGTGAGCATATTAATCCCCTGAATTCACTTTAGTGGTTTTCAACATTTCATGAACTAAGTTTCCTCCCTCTCGATTCTGATGAGTTATCGCAGTTTTCAATGGAAGGTCACGAAATCTCGAAACGCAATGTCATAATAAAATTTGAAATATTAAAACATACACCACTTATGAGCATATTTATCCCCTTAATTCACTTTAGTGGTTCTCAGCATTTCATGAACTTATTTTCCTAGTTCTCGATTCTTATGAGTTACCGCTGTTTTCAATGGAAGTTCACGAAATCACGAAATGCAATGTCATAATAAAATTTGAAATATTAAAACATACACCACTTGTGAGCATATTAATCCCCTTAATTCACTTTGGTGGTTTTCAACATTTGATGAACTAAGTTTCCTCTCTCTCGATTCGGATGAGTTATCGCAGTTTTCAATGGAAGGTCACGAAATCTCGAAACGCAATGTCATAATAAAATTTCAAATATTAAATCATACACCACTTATGAGCATATTTATCCCCTTAATTCACTTTGGTGATTTTCAACATTTCATGAACTTATTCTCCTCCTTCACGATTCTTATGAGTTCAATGGAAGGTCACGAAATCTCGAAAAGCAATGTCATAATAAAGTTTGACATATTATGAGCATATTTATCCCCTTAATTCACTTTGTTGATTTTCAACATTTCATGAACTTAATCTCCTCCTTCATGATTCTTATGAGTTCAATGGAAGGTCACGAAATCTCGAAACGCAAAGTCATAATAAAATTTCAAATATTGAAACATACAACACTTAGGAGCATATTTATCCCCTTAATTCACTTTAGTGGTTCTCAGCATTTCATGAACCTATTTTCCTAGTTCTCGATTCTTATGAGTTATCGCTGTTTTCAATGGAAGTTCACGAAATCACGAAATGCAATGTCATAATAAAATTTGAAATATTGAAACATACACCACTTGTGAGCATATTAATCCCCTTAATTCACTTTGGTGGTTTTCAACATTTCATGAACTAAGTTTCCTCCCTCTCGATTCTGATGAGTTATCGCAGTTTTCAATGGAAGGTCACGAAATCTCGAAACGCAATGTCATAATAAAATTTGAAATATTAAAACATACACCACTTATGAGCATATTTATCCCCTTAATTCACTTTAGTGGTTCTCAGCATTTCATGAACTTATTTTCCTAGTTCTCGATTCTTATGAGTTACCGCTGTTTTCAATGGAAGTTCACGAAATCACGAAATGCAATGTCATAATAAAATTTGAAATATTAAAACATACACCACTTGTGAGCATATTAATCCCCTTAATTCACTTTGGTGGTTTTCAACATTTGATGAACTAAGTTTCCTCCCTCTCGATTCTGATGAGTTATCGCAGTTTTCAATGGAAGGTCACGAAATCTCGAAACGCAATGTCATAATAAAATTTCAAATATTAAATCATACACCACTTATGAGCATATTTATCCCCTTAATTCACTTTGGTGATTTTCAACATTTCATGAACTTATTCTCCTCCTTCACGATTCTTATGAGTTCAATGGAAGGTCACGAAATCTCGAAAAGCAATGTCATAATAAAGTTTGACATATTATGAGCATATTTATCCCCTTAATTCACTTTGGTGATTTTCAACATTTCATGAACTTATTCTCCTCCTTCATGATTCTTATGAGTTCAATGGAAGGTCACGAAATCTCGAAACGCAAAGTCATAATAAAATTTCAAATATTGAAACATACAACACTTAGGAGCATATTTATCCCCTTAATTCACTTTAGTGGTTCTCAGCATTTCATGAACTTATTTTCCTAGTTCTCGATTCTTATGAGTTATCGCTGTTTTCAATGGAAGGTCACGAAATCTCGAAACGCAATGTCATAATAAAATTTGAAATATTAAAACATACACCACTTGTGAGCATATTAATTGATGAGGACATCACCTTGGAGCTGAAAGGAGATGACGCTGAATCTGTGGAGAACCCAATTCCATACATTCCAGCCGGCCCTATTACACGCCAAAGGGCTAAAGCATTGAGGCATAAGTTCAATGGATATGTAGCAGCTGCATTGGAGCAAGAAGTAACTCCACCAAAGCCGACTTTGCACCAGCTTCTCAACGGACACCACGGAGGAGGCTTCAGAACCAAGCTGGACCAAGCTTCAGCATCTGACCTGGAGGACTTCAATTACATCACTCTTACTCCAGGAAAGCACAATGACATGTCCGTTGCATCACCAGAAACCGCCAGCTCTCTTTTCGACTCAAATGAGGCTACACGGCCTTCTCCTTCGAGCTGCGTTTCTGTTCAGGCCCCATGGCCACTTCTCAGCATCAAGACACGTGAGTCTAGTGTCTTCACTGTCATCATATAGTGAAGACACACAAAGACGTGCTAAGGCATTGTACTCTTTTTCCTTACCATCAGTTTTGTCCCAAGGGGTATGGGTTTTCTGAGGAAGGTTTTAACGAGGCAACACCCTTAGTGCGCATTTTGGACTTGTTCTCGGTCTACTACATCTTTCACAAGTCCAAGAACACTTTAAGAGCTGAGCGCCAAGAGCAAAGACTGACGAGAGACAAGTTGTTCTGTTTTAGCTCAAACTTTCCATTTTTGAGTTATTTCCTTATTTTCGCAAACCTTGCTGTTTTTGCTTGAACTACTTGTTGTTCTTGGTTGTTTGTGACATGTGGATGTCTAGAGGCTATTATAAAAGGCCTAAATCGTCCTCTTAATGATATAGACTTTTTACCCTAAAAACAAAACGAGTTAAACTCTCTCTACAGGCAGCAGCCGCTTCCTTCTCTCTTCTCTTGCTTGATTGAGTAATCGGACTCTCAAACCTGAGAATCACTTAGTGTTTATCACAAGGCTTCCGCATCTTGTGTGGTCTCACATCGCTCCACTGTTTCTCCTTCAAGACGAGCCTCTCTCCTGAAGAAGAACAACACCATCGTTTGAAGATTCTGAACTTTGAGACCAGGCGTGTATCATCTTTGGTATCAGAGCCAAAGTTCCTTCAATCAGGTTGTGTCTAAACCTATCCTTTGATTTCAGTCAATTTGCTTTAGAAGTTATTGAGAATCAAGTTATTAGGTTGTTTCAATTGATAGCTTGTTTAATCGTTGCTTCTGTTTGCTTATTTTGCTGTTTGCTTCTGTTTTGATTCTTTATTGCCTTTGTTTCATCGTTTGTTTGTTTCAGTATTTCATTGATTTGGTTTGTTAAGTTGCTAGTTTATTGTTTCATAAAGTTAAGAAAGAGAAAATAAAAAGGTTAGGTTGCTGAAGGAATCGTTTAGCTTGTGTGTTTCACCCTGTTAAATTATTTGCTTCTGTTTTTGTGTACTGCTTATTTAATCACTTAGAACCGAATTTGATCATCATATTAAGCTGTTGTTGCACCATTAGAGACTGGATTTTCGTGGCTGCTAGGGTAGAGAAGGCGAAAATTAAAAAAAAAAAAAAAAAAAAAAACAGGAAATTAGGGCTTCAATAGAATAAGTGCAGTTCCCTTTTTCTGTTTTGTGAATTTTCCTTTTTTCTTGCAGTCTGTTTGATTATTTCCAGAAAAAAAACTAAGCTTGTGATTTTCCTGTTTTGTGCAAGGAGAAATCGACCTCAATGGCTGAAAATTATGATCAAACTGACGCCAACAATGCCATGATTCAAATGATGGCAAATATCAACACTCAACTCCAAGCTCTCACTAACCGAATGGACCGCATGGAGAACCCTCCCATGCCTGCAAGAAGAGAAAATGGACCTGAACCGTATCAGAATCGAAGGGTACATGATCCAGGCGATCTGCCACCGCCACCACCACCACGAGCTAGACATGCTTATGGAGAGCATGAACCAGAGTACCAGCCACCACCACCTCAGCACTCACCAGACCTAAAATTAAACGCACCCACCTTTGCTGGAAGAGTGGATCCTGAAGCTTACCTAGAGTGGGAAAGAAGGATGGATAAGATTTTTGGCTGTTACAATTACACCGAGGCGAAGAAAGTGGCCTTTGCAGCAGCTCAGCTGACCGACCATGCCCTTACATGGTGGGATCGAGATGTGGCTGATAGGAGACGTTACCAAGACCGTCCTATCTCTACTTGGCACGACATGAGGCAGTTAATGAAAAGGAGATATGTACCACCACATTTCCACCGTGAGCTGCAAAAGAAATTCAGACGGCTTACTCAAGGCAACAAATCAGTGGAAGAATATTATGAGGAATTTGAGCACCTCAGGAATCGCCTTGAATTAGATGAAGCACCAGAAACACTCATGGTTCAGTTTCTGGATGGGTTACAAGAGAGGATTGTTACAAAAGTAGAAATGCAAGTATATCATCAGATGGAGGATCTACTGCACTTAGCAATCCAAGCTGAACAACAAATCAAGAGAAAGAACTCAAGTTTCAGCCGAAATAAAAATACTTGGAGTTCAGCGCCAAAACAAGCTGATAAGGGCAAAGCAGTTGTGATTGATTCACGTTTTAAACCAAGAGTTCCTGAACCATCTAGAGACACTAAAGCTGAGCCCAGACGTGATCATCAGCCTAGGAACCAACAAAATCATCAGAGGAGCCGAGACATTACCTGTTATAAGTGTCAAGGCCGAGGGCATATATCCAGGGATTGTCCTAATCAAAGAGTGATGATCCTTACTGAATCTGGGGATTATGAATCACAAGATGAAGAAGAGGCTGAGGGGGACGCTGATGAGGAGATTACAGAATTTCCAGACACCGGAGAGCTTCTAATGATGAGACGCATTCTCAGCACCATGATAGAACCTGAAGAGAGTGCTCAGCGTGAAAACATCTTCCATACCAGATGTACTATCAAGGGGAAGGTATGTTCTCTGATAATTGATGGGGGTTCTTGTACTAATGTTGCAAGCCTCTATATGGTTGAAAAACTAGGCTTGGAGAGAACTAAGCACCCACGACCCTACAGGTTGAGGTGGCTCAATGATAAGTCTGAGTTAAAGATCACTGATCAAGTGACAGTTCCATTTAGTGTGGGGCGTTACAATGATCAAGTGCTCTGTGATGTGGTTCCAATGCAAGCTGGCCATCTCTTATTGGGACGTCCATGGCAGTTTGACAAGGAAACCACGCATAACGGTCGCACCAATTTATACTCATTTATGCATGATAAAAGAAAAGTGAATTTAGCTCCATTATCACCTCAGCAAGTTCATGAAATGCAAATTAAAATGTCTAAAGAAAAGAGTAATGGTGCTAAATCTAACTTCCTAGTTAATACTAGTGAAGTTAAAAGGGCTTTAAGAACTACTTCACACACTGTGCTACTAATGGTCTTTAAGGAGCTTTTGAGCGCAGGTTCTGTAGCTGTGGAGTTACCTAAGGAGATAAGTCAGCTCCTAGAACAATTTGAGGACGTTTTTCCTGAAGAGATACCGGCTGGACTGCCACCAAGCCGAGGGATAGAGCACCAAATCGACTTCATACCTGGTGCACAACTTCCAAATAGACCAGCTTACCGTGTGAATCCAGAGGAAGCAAAAGAGCTTGAACGTCAAGTTAGGGCACTAATGGAGCAAGGTTATGTGAGGGAGAGTCTTAGTCCCTGTGCTGTTCCGGTCTTGCTCGTGCCTAAGAAAGATGGATCGTGGAGGATGTGTGTTGACTGTAGGGCGATCAACAACATAACCATCAAGTATAGACATCCAATTCCACGCCTTGATGACATGCTGGATGAGCTTAGTGGAGCAACCATCTTCTCCAAAATAGACCTGAAAAGTGGATACCATCAAGTCAGGATGAAGGAAGGAGATGAATGGAAAACAGCTTTCAAAACGAAACAAGGACTCTATGAATGGCTAGTCATGCCGTTTGGACTCTCAAATGCACCCAGCACATTTATGCGTCTAATGAACCATGTTCTTAGGGCATACATCTGTAAGTTTGTGGTTGTGTATTTTGATGATATTTTAATTTACAGTTCTTGTTTATCTGACCATGTGTTACATCTAGAGTTAGTCTTAAAGACTCTCCGAAAGGAAGGCCTTTATGCAAACTTAAAGAAGTGCACATTCTGCACTAATGAGCTTGTTTTTCTAGGATTTGTTGTGAGTTCGCAGGGATTACAGGTTGATAAAGAGAAGATAAGGGCTATACAAGAATGGCCAACCCCAACAAGCATCAGCCAAGTCCGAAGCTTCCATGGTCTTGCAAGCTTTTATCGCCGTTTTGTTAAGGACTTCAGTAGTGTGGCTGCACCACTCACGTCAGCTATCAAGAAAAGTGTTGGGTTTACTTGGGGAGAAGCTCAGAATAAGGCGTTTCAGGATCTGAAGGAACGCCTAACTAATGCACCTGTTCTAGCACTTCCAGATTTTAATAAGACCTTTGAAGTGGAGTGTGATGCATCTGGAATTGGGATAGGGGCTGTTCTTACTCAGGGAGGCAAACCAGTGGCCTATTTCAGTGAAAAGCTAAGTGGGGCTGCATTGAATTATCCTACTTATGACAAGGAGTTGTATGCATTGGTTAGAGCCATGGAGACGTGGCAACACTATCTGCTTGCTAGAGAATGTGTGATTCATACTGACCATGAAACGCTGAAGCATCTAAAGGGACAGACAACACTCAAGAAGAGGCATGCTCGCTGGTTAGAGTACATTGAGACGTTCCCTTATGTCATTAAGTACAAAAAGGGTAAAGAGAACGTGGTAGCTGATGCACTTTCAAGGAGACATGCGTTGATCACCACAATGGAGTCTAAGGTTTTGGGTTTTGAGATGATTAAGATGCAGTATGAAGAAGATCCCGATTTCAAGGGTATCTACTCAGAGTGTGGTAAAGGAGCCTACACCAACTTCTATAAGTCTGATGGGTTTTTATTCAGAGAAAGGAGGTTGTGCATACCTCAAGGGTCTCTACGTGAATTATTGATTAGGGAGGCTCATGGAGGTGGTCTTATGGGTCATTTTGGGGCTGAGAAGACATTGAGCATACTGAAGGAGCATTTCTTTTGGCCTCACCTCAGAAAAACAGTGGAGGCGTTTTGTGCTAGATGTGTAACTTGCAAGCAAGCTAAGTCCAAGTCTCATCCTCATGGACTATACATGCCGTTGCCTATACCTACAGCTCCTTGGGTCGACATATCAATGGATTTTGTGCTTGGACTTCCCAAGATTCAGAATAAGGATTCTATCTTCGTTGTTGTGGATAGGTTCTCAAAGATGGCACATTTCATTCCATGTGCTAAAACTAATGATGCTTCTCAGACAGCCAACTTATTCTTCAGAGAAGTAGTGAGATTACATGGGATTCCGAGGACAATTGCATCAGATAGAGACACCAAGTTTCTGAGTCATTTCTGGAGAACGCTTTGGAAGAAGCTGGGAACGAAGCTAGTGTTCTCTACTACTTGTCATCCTCAAACAGATGGGCAAACTGAGGTTGTTAACCGGACCTTGTCAACATTTCTGAGAGCAACCATTGGGAGGAATTTGAAGAACTGGTTAGAGTGTATACCGTTTGTGGAGTTTGCTTACAACCGAGCTGTTCACTCCGCCACCAAGCTGTCACCATTTCAGGTTGTCTATGGCTTTAATCCAAACTCGCCATTAGATCTCTCACCGTTGCCACCAGCTGAGATCATAAGCTTAGAAGGACAGAAAAGGGCTGATTACATCAAGGGCTTACATCAGAAAGCTAGAGAGAACATTGAGAAGAAAACTGAGATGTATGCTAAGCAAGCTAACAAGGGGCGTAAACAGGTCATCTTCAAAGAAGGAGATTGGGTTTGGCTTCATATGCGTCCAGAAAGGTTCCCAAACAAGAGGAAGGACAAGCTAGCGCCGAGGGGAGATGGACCATTCAGAGTAGCTGAGAAGATCAATGACAACGCCTATAGGCTTGAACTACCAGGTGAGTTTAATATATCTCCTACTTTCAATGTTATTGACTTAGAATTGTTTGATACAGGTGATGAACCAGTTTTGAGGTCAAAACCTTCTGAAGAGGGTGGGAATGATGAGGACATCACCTTGGAGCTGAAAGGAGATGACGCTGAATCTGTGGAGAACCCAATTCCATACATTCCAGCCGGCCCTATTACACGCCAAAGGGCTAAAGCATTGAGGCATAAGTTCAATGGATATGTAGCAGCTGCATTGGAGCAAGAAGTAACTCCACCAAAGCCGACTTTGCACCAGCTTCTCAACGGACACCACGGAGGAGGCTTCAGAACCAAGCTGGACCAAGCTTCAGCATCTGACCTGGAGGACTTCAATTACATCACTCTTACTCCAGGAAAGCACAATGACATGTCCGTTGCATCACCAGAAACCGCCAGCTCTCTTTTCGACTCAAATGAGGCTACACGGCCTTCTCCTTCGAGCTGCGTTTCTGTTCAGGCCCCATGGCCACTTCTCAGCATCAAGACACGTGAGTCTAGTGTCTTCACTGTCATCATATAGTGAAGACACACAAAGACGTGCTAAGGCATTGTACTCTTTTTTCCTTACCATCAGTTTTGTCCCAAGGGGTATGGGTTTTCTGAGGAAGGTTTTAACGAGGCAACACCCTTAGTGCGCATTTTGGACTTGTTCTCGGTCTACTACATCTTTCACAAGTCCAAGAACACTTTAAGAGCTGAGCGCCAAGAGCAAAGACTGACGAGAGACAAGTTGTTCTGTTTTAGCTCAAACTTTCCATTTTTGAGTTATTTCCTTATTTTCGCAAACCTTGCTGTTTTTGCTTGAACTACTTGTTGTTCTTGGTTGTTTGTGACATGTGGATGTCTAGAGGCTATTATAAAAGGCCTAAATCGTCCTCTTAATGAAATAGACTTTTTACCCTAAAAACAAAACGAGTTAAACTCTCTCTACAGGCAGCAGCCGCTTCCTTCTCTCTTCTCTTGCTTAATTGAGTAATCGGACTCTCAAACCTGAGAATCACTTAGTGTTTATCACAAGGCTTCCGCATCTTGTGTGGTCTCACATCGCTCCACTGTTTCTCCTTCAAGACGAGCCTCTCTCCTGAAGAAGAACAACACCATCGTTTGAAGATTCTGAACTTTGAGACCAGGCGTGTATCATTAATCCCCTTAATTCACTTTGGTGGTTTTCAACATTTGATGAACTAAGTTTCCTCCCTCTCGATTCTGATGAGTTATCGCAGTTTTCAATGGAAGGTCACGAAATCTCGAAACGCAATGTCATAATAAAATTTCAAATATTAAATCATACACCACTTATGAGCATATTTATCCCCTTAATTCACTTTGGTGATTTTCAACATTTCATGAACTTATTCTCCTCCTTCACGATTCTTATGAGTTCAATGGAAGGTCACGAAATCTCGAAAAGCAATGTCATAATAAAGTTTGACATATTATGAGCATATTTATCCCCTTAATTCACTTTGTTGATTTTCAACATTTCATGAACTTAATCTCCTCCTTCATGATTCTGATGAGTTCAATGGAAGGTCACGAAATCTCGAAACGCAAAGTCATAATAAAATTTCAAATATTGAAACATACAACACTTAGGAGCATATTTATCCCCTTAATTCACTTTAGTGGTTCTCAGCATTTCATGAACTTATTTTCCTAGTTCTCGATTCTTATGAGTTATCGCTGTTTTCAATGGAAGTTCACGAAATCACGAAATGCAATGTCATAATAAAATTTGAAATATTGAACCATACACCACTTGTGAGCATATTAATCCCCTTAATTCACTTTGGTGGTTTTCAACATTTCATGAACTAAGTTTCCTCCCTCTCGATTCTGATGAGTTATCGCAGTTTTCAATGGAAGGTCACGAAATCTCGAAACGCAATGTCATAATAAAATTTGAAATATTAAAACATACACCACTTGTGAGCATATTAATCCCCTTAATTCACTTTGGTGGTTTTCAACATTTGATGAACTAAGTTTCCTCCCTCTCGATTCTGATGAGTTATCGCAGTTTTCAATGGAAGGTCACGAAATCTCGAAACGCAATGTCATAATAAAATTTCAAATATTAAATCATACACCACTTATGAGCATATTTATCCCCTTAATTCACTTTGGTGATTTTCAACATTTCATGAACTTATTCTCCTCCTTCACGATTCTTATGAGTTCAATGGAAGGTCACGAAATCTCGAAAAGCAATGTCATAATAAAGTTTGACATATTATGAGCATATTTATCCCCTTAATTCACTTTGGTGATTTTCAACATTTCATGAACTTATTCTCCTCCTTCATGATTCTTATGAGTTCAATGGAAGGTCACGAAATCTCGAAACGCAAAGTCATAATAAAATTTCAAATATTGAAACATACAACACTTAGGAGCATATTTATCCCCTTAATTCACTTTAGTGGTTCTCAGCATTTCATGAACTTATTTTCCTAGTTCTCGATTCTTATGAGTTATCGCTGTTTTCAATGGAAGTTCACGAAATCACGAAATGCAATGTCATAATAAAATTTGAAATATTGAACCATACACCACTTGTGAGCATATTAATCCCCTGAATTCACTTTAGTGGTTTTCAACATTTTATTTTTTTAATTTCTACGCCGTCCACCGTGATCTACAATCTTTCGCTTCAATAGAAGCTTACGATCTCTCGAAACGCAATGTCATAATAAAATTTGAAATATTAAAACATACACCACTTATGAGCATATTTATCCCCTTAATTCACTTTAGTGGTTCTCAGCATTTTATGAACTTATTTTCCTAGTTCTCGATTCTTATGAGTTATCGCTGTTTTCAATGGAAGTTCACGAAATCACGAAATGCAATGTCATAATAAAATTTGAAATATTAAAACATACACCACTTGTGAGCATATTAATCCCCTTAATTCACTTTGGTGGTTTTCAATATTTCATGAACTAAGTTTTCTCCCTCTCGATTCTGATTAGTTATCGCAGTTTTCAATGGAAGGTCACGAAATCTCGAAACGCAATGTCATAATAAAATTTGAAATATTAAAACATACACCACTTATGAGCATATTTATCCCCTTAATTCACTTTAGTGGTTCTCAGCATTTCATGAACTTATTTTCCTAGTTCTCGATTCTTATGAGTTACCGCTGTTTTCAATGGAAGTTCACGAAATCACGAAATGCAATGTCATAATAAAATTTGAAATATTGAACCATACACCACTTGTGAGCATATTAATCCCCTGAATTCACTTTAGTGGTTTTCAACATTTCATGAACTAAGTTTCCTCCCTCTCGATTCTGATGAGTTATCGCAGTTTTCAATGGAAGGTCACGAAATCTCGAAACGCAATGTCATAATAAAATTTGAAATATTAAAACATACACCACTTATGAGCATATTTATCCCCTTAATTCACTTTAGTAGTTCTCAGCATTTCATGAACTTATTTTCCTAGTTCTCGATTCTTATGAGTTACCGCTGTTTTCAATGGAAGTTCACGAAATCATGAAATGCAATGTCATAATAAAATTTGAAATATTAAAACATACACCACTTGTGAGCATATTAATCCCCTTAATTCACTTTGGTGGTTTTCAACATTTGATGAACTAAGTTTCCTCCCTCTCGATTCTGATGAGTTATCGCAGTTTTCAATGGAAGGTCACGAAATCTCGAAACGCAATGTCATAATAAAATTTCAAATATTAAATCATACACCACTTATGAGCATATTTATCCCCTTAATTCACTTTGGTGATTTTCAACATTTCATGAACTTATTCTCCTCCTTCACGATTCTTATGAGTTCAATGGAAGGTCACGAAATCTCGAAAAGCAATGTCATAATAAAGTTTGACATATTATGAGCATATTTATCCCCTTAATTCACTTTGTGATTTTCAACATTTCATGAACTTATTCTCCTCCTTCATGATTCTTATGAGTTCAATGGAAGGTCACGAAATCTCGAAACACAAAGTCATAATAAAATTTCAAATATTGAAACATACAACACTTAGGAGCATATTTATCCCCTTAATTCACTTTAGTGGTTCTCAGCATTTCATGAACTTATTTTCCTAGTTCTCGATTCTTATGAGTTATCGCTGTTTTCAATGGAAGTTCACGAAATCACGAAATGCAATGTCATAATAAAATTTGAAATATTGAAACATACACCACTTGTGAGCATATTAATCCCCTTAATTCACTTTGGTGGTTTTCAACATTTCATGAACTAAGTTTCCTCCCTCTCGATTCTGATGAGTTATCGCAGTTTTCAATGGAAGGTCACGAAATCTCGAAACGCAATGTCATAATAAAATTTGAAATATTAAAACATACACCACTTGTGAGCATATTAATCCCCTTAATTCACTTTGGTGGTTTTCAACATTTGATGAACTAAGTTTCCTCCCTCTCGATTCTGATGAGTTATCGCAGTTTTCAATGGAAGGTCACGAAATCTCGAAACGCAATGTCATAATAAAATTTCAAATATTAAATCATACACCACTTATGAGCATATTTATCCCCTTAATTCACTTTGGTGATTTTCAACATTTCATGAACTTATTCTCCTCCTTCACGATTCTTATGAGTTCAATGGATGGTCACGAAATCTCGAAAAGCAATGTCATAATAAAGTTTGACATATTATGAGCATATTTATCCCCTTAATTCACTTTGGTGATTTTCAACATTTCATGAACTTATTCTCCTCCTTCTTGATTCTTATGAGTTCAATGGAAGGTCACGAAATCTCGAAACGCAAAGTCATAATAAAATTTCAAATATTGAAACATACAACACTTAGGAGCATATTTATCCCCTTAATTCACTTTAGTGGTTCTCAGCATTTCATGAACTTATTTTCCTAGTTCTCGATTCTTATGAGTTATCGCTGTTTTCAATGGAAGTTCACGAAATCACGAAATGCAATGTCATAATAAAATTTGAAATATTGAACCATACACCACTTGTGAGCATATTAATCCCCTGAATTCACTTTAGTGGTTTTCAACATTTCATGAACTAAGTTTGCTCCCTCTCGATTCTGATGAGTTATCGCAGTTTTCAATGGAAGGTCACGAAATCTCGAAACGCAATGTCATAATAAAATTTGAAATATTAAAACATACACCACTTATGAGCATATTTATCCCCTTAATTCACTTTAGTGGTTCTCAGCATTTTATGAACTTATTTTCCTAGTTCTCGATTCTTATGAGTTATCGCTGTTTTCAATGGAAGTTCACGAAATCACGAAATGCAATGTCATAATAAAATTTGAAATATTAAAACATACACCACTTGTGAGCATATTAATCCCCTTAATTCACTTTGGTGATTTTCAATATTTCATGAACTAAGTTTCCTCCCTCTCGATTCTGATTAGTTATCGCAGTTTTCAATGGAAGGTCACGAAATCTCGAAACGCAATGTCATAATAAAATTTGAAATATTAAAACATACACCACTTATGAGCATATTTATCCCCTTAATTCACTTTAGTGGTTCTCAGCATTTCATTAACTTATTTTCCTAGTTCTCGATTCTTATGAGTTACCGCTGTTTTCAATGGAAGTTCAAGAAATCACGAAATGCAATGTCATAATAAAATTTGAAATATTGAACCATACACCACTTGTGAGCATATTAATCCCCTGAATTCACTTTAGTGGTTTTCAACATTTCATGAACTAAGTTTCCTCCCTCTCGATTCTGATGAGTTATCGCAGTTTTCAATGGAAGGTCACGAAATCTCGAAACGCAATGTCATAATAAAATTTGAAATATTAAAACATACACCACTTATGAGCATATTTATCCCCTTAATTCACTTTAGTGGTTCTCAGCATTTCATGAACTTATTTTCCTAGTTCTCGATTCTTATGAGTTACCGCTGTTTTCAATGGAAGTTCACGAAATCACGAAATGCAATGTCATAATAAAATTTGAAATATTAAAACATACACCACTTGTGAGCATATTAATCCCCTTAATTCACTTTGGTGGTTTTCAACATTTGATGAACTAAGTTTCCTCTCTCTCGATTCTGATGAGTTATCGCAGTTTTCAATGGAAGGTCACGAAATCTCGAAAAGCAATGTCATAATAAAGTTTGACATATTATGAGCATATTTATCCCCTTAATTCACTTTGTTGATTTTCAACATTTCATGAACTTAATCTCCTCCTTCATGATTCTTATGAGTTCAATGGAAGGTCACGAAATCTCGAAACGCAAAGTCATAATAAAATTTCAAATATTGAAACATACAACACTTAGGAGCATATTTATCCCCTTAATTCACTTTAGTGGTTCTCAGCATTTCATGAACTTATTTTCCTAGTTCTCGATTCTTATGAGTTATCGCTGTTTTCAATGGAAGTTCACGAAATCACGAAATGCAATGTCATAATAAAATTTGAAATATTGAAATATACAACACTTAGGAGCATATTTATCTCCTTAATTCACTTTGGTGGTTTTCAACATTTCATGAACTTATTCTCCTCCTTCATGATTCTTATGAGTTCAATGGAAGGTCACGAAATCTCGAAACGCAAAGTCATAATAAAATTTCAAATATTGAAACATACAACACTTAGGAGCATATTTATCCCCTTAATTCACTTTAGTGGTTCTCAGCATTTCATGAACTTATTTTCCTAGTTCTCGATTCTTATGAGTTATCGCTGTTTTCAATGGAAGTTCACGAAATCACGAAATGCAATGTCATAATAAAATTTGAAATATTGAACCATACACCACTTGTGAGCATATTAATCCCCTGAATTCACTTTAGTGGTTTTCAACATTTCATGAACTAAGTTTCCTCCCTCTCGATTCTGATGAGTTATCGCAGTTTTCAATGGAAGGTCACGAAATCTCGAAACGCAATGTCATAATAAAATTTGAAATATTAAAACATACACCACTTATGAGCATATTTATCCCCTTAATTCACTTTAGTGGTTCTCAGCATTTTATGAACTTATTTTCCTAGTTCTCGATTCTTATGAGTTATCGCTGTTTTCAATGGAAGTTCACGAAATCACGAAATGCAATGTCATAATAAAATTTGAAATATTAAAACATACACCACTTGTGAGCATATTAATCCCCTTAATTCACTTTGGTGGTTTTCAATATTTCATGAACTAAGTTTTCTCCCTCTCGATTCTGATTAGTTATCGCAGTTTTCAATGGAAGGTCACGAAATCTCGAAACGCAATGTCATAATAAAATTTGAAATATTAAAACATACACCACTTATGAGCATATTTATCCCCTTAATTCACTTTAGTGGTTCTCAGCATTTCATGAACTTATTTTCCTAGTTCTCGATTCTTATGAGTTACCGCTGTTTTCAATGGAAGTTCACGAAATCACGAAATGCAATGTCATAATAAAATTTGAAATATTGAACCATACACCACTTGTGAGCATATTAATCCCCTGAATTCACTTTAGTGGTTTTCAACATTTCATGAACTAAGTTTCCTCCCTCTCGATTCTGATGAGTTATCGCAGTTTTCAATGGAAGGTCACGAAATCTCGAAACGCAATGTCATAATAAAATTTGAAATATTAAAACATACACCACTTATGAGCATATTTATCCCCTTAATTCACTTTAGTAGTTCTCAGCATTTCATGAACTTATTTTCCTAGTTCTCGATTCTTATGAGTTACCGCTGTTTTCAATGGAAGTTCACGAAATCACGAAATGCAATGTCATAATAAAATTTGAAATATTAAAACATACACCACTTGTGAGCATATTAATCCCCTTAATTCACTTTGGTGGTTTTCAACATTTGATGAACTAAGTTTCCTCCCTCTCGATTCTGATGAGTTATCGCAGTTTTCAATGGAAGGTCACGAAATCTCGAAACGCAATGTCATAATAAAATTTCAAATATTAAATCATACACCACTTATGAGCATATTTATCCCCTTAATTCACTTTGGTGATTTTCAACATTTCATGAACTTATTCTCCTCCTTCACGATTCTTATGAGTTATCGAGTTTTCAATGGAAGGTCACGAAATCTCGAAAAGCAATGTCATAATAAAGTTTGACATATTAAAACATACACCACTTGTGAGCATATTTATCCCCTTAATTCACTTTGGTGATTTTCAACATTTCATGAACTTATTCTCCTCCTTCATGATTCTTATGAGTTATCGCAGTTTTCAATGGAAGGTCACGAAATCTCGAAACGCAAAGTCATAATAAAATTTCAAATATTGAAACATACAACACTTAGGAGCATATTTATCCCCTTAATTCACTTTAGTGGTTCTCAGCATTTCATGAACTTATTTTCCTAGTTCTCGATTCTTATGAGTTATCGCTGTTTTCAATGGAAGTTCACGAAATCACGAAATGCAATGTCATAATAAAATTTGAAATATTGAAACATACACCACTTGTGAGCATATTAATCCCCTTAATTCACTTTGGTGGTTTTCAACATTTCATGAACTAAGTTTCCTCCCTCTCGATTCTGATGAGTTATCGCAGTTTTCAATGGAAGGTCACGAAATCTCGAAACGCAATGTCATAATAAAATTTGAAATATTAAAACATACACCACTTGTGAGCATATTAATCCCCTTAATTCACTTTGGTGGTTTTCAACATTTGATGAACTAAGTTTCCTCCTCTCGATTCTGATGAGTTATCGCAGTTTTCAATGGAAGGTCACGAAATCTCGAAACGCAATGTCATAATAAAATTTCAAATATTAAATCATACACCACTTATGAGCATATTTATCCCCTTAATTCACTTTGGTGATTTTCAACATTTCATGAACTTATTCTCCTCCTTCACGATTCTTATGAGTTCAATGGAAGGTCACGAAATCTCGAAAAGCAATGTCATAATAAAGTTTGACATATTATGAGCATATTTATCCCCTTAATTCACTTTGGTGATTTTCAACATTTCATGAACTTATTCTCCTCCTTCATGATTCTTATGAGTTCAATGGAAGGTCACGAAATCTCGAAACGCAAAGTCATAATAAAATTTCAAATATTGAAACATACAACACTTAGGAGCATATTTATCCCCTTAATTCACTTTAGTGGTTCTCAGCATTTCATGAACTTATTTTCCTAGTTCTCGATTCTTATGAGTTATCGCTGTTTTCAATGGAAGTTCACGAAATCACGAAATGCAATGTCATAATAAAATTTGAAATATTGAACCATACACCACTTGTGAGCATATTAATCCCCTGAATTCACTTTAGTGGTTTTCAACATTTCATGAACTAAGTTTCCTCCCTCTCGATTCTGATGAGTTATCGCAGTTTTCAATGGAAGGTCACGAAATCTCGAAACGCAATGTCATAATAAAATTTGAAATATTAAAACATACACCACTTATGAGCATATTTATCCCCTTAATTCACTTTAGTGGTTCTCAGCATTTTATGAACTTATTTTCCTAGTTCTCGATTCTTATGAGTTATCGCTGTTTTCAATGGAAGTTCACGAAATCACGAAATGCAATGTCATAATAAAATTTGAAATATTAAAACATACACCACTTGTGAGCATATTAATCCCCTTAATTCACTTTGGTGGTTTTCAATATTTCATGAACTAAGTTTCCTCCCTCTCGATTCTGATGAGTTATCGCAGTTTTCAATGGAAGGTCACGAAATCTCGAAACGCAATGTCATAATAAAATTTGAAATATTAAAACATACACCACTTATGAGCATATTTATCCCCTTAATTCACTTTAGTGGTTCTCAGCATTTCATGAACTTATTTTCCTAGTTCTCGATTCTTATGAGTTACCGCTGTTTTCAATGGAAGTTCACGAAATCACGAAATGCAATGTCATAATAAAATTTGAAATATTGAACCATACACCACTTGTGAGCATATTAATCCCCTGAATTCACTTTAGTGGTTTTCAACATTTCATGAACTAAGTTTCCTCCCTCTCGATTCTGATGAGTTATCGCAGTTTTCAATGGAAGGTCACGAAATCTCGAAACGCAATGTCATAATAAAATTTGAAATATTAAAACATACACCACTTATGAGCATATTTATCCCCTTAATTCACTTTAGTGGTTCTCAGCATTTCATGAACTTATTTTCCTAGTTCTCGATTCTTATGAGTTACCGCTGTTTTCAATGGAAGTTCACGAAATCACGAAATGCAATGTCATAATAAAATTTGAAATATTAAAACATACACCACTTGTGAGCATATTAATCCCCTTAATTCACTTTGGTGGTTTTCAACATTTGATGAACTAAGTTTCCTCGTTCTCGATTCTTATGAGTTACCGCTGTTTTCAATGGAAGTTCACGAAATCACGAAATGCAATGTCATAATAAAATTTGAAATATTAAAACATACACCACTTGTGAGCATATTAATCCCCTTAATTCACTTTGGTGGTTTTCAACATTTGATGAACTAATTCTCCTCCTTCACGATTCTTATGAGTTATCGCAGTTTTCAATGGAAGGTCACGAAATCTCGAAACGCAATGTCATAATAAAATTTGAAATATTAAAACATACACCACTTATGAGCATATTTATCCCCTTAATTCACTTTAGTGGTTCTCAGCATTTCATGAACTTATTTTCCTAGTTCTCGATTCTTATGAGTTATCGCTGTTTTCAATGGAAGTTCACGAAATCACGAAATGCAATGTCATAATAAAATTTGAAATATTGAAATATACAACACTTAGGAGCATATTTATCTCCTTAATTCACTTTGGTGGTTTTCAACATTTCATGAACTTATTCTCCTCCTTCATGATTCTTATGAGTTCAATGGAAGGTCACGAAATCTCGAAACGCAAAGTCATAATAAAATTTCAAATATTGAAACATACAACACTTAGGAGCATATTTATCCCCTTAATTCACTTTAGTGGTTCTCAGCATTTCATGAACTTATTTTCCTAGTTCTCGATTCTTATGAGTTATCGCTGTTTTCAATGGAAGTTCACGAAATCACGAAATGCAATGTCATAATAAAATTTGAAATATTGAACCATACACCACTTGTGAGCATATTAATCCCCTGAATTCACTTTAGTGGTTTTCAACATTTCATGAACTAAGTTTCCTCCCTCTCGATTCTGATGAGTTATCGCAGTTTTCAATGGAAGGTCACGAAATCTCGAAACGCAATGTCATAATAAAATTTGAAATATTAAAACATACACCACTTATGAGCATATTTATCCCCTTAATTCACTTTAGTGGTTCTCAGCATTTCATGAACTTATTTTCCTAGTTCTCGATTCTTATGAGTTATCGCTGTTTTCAATGGAAGTTCACGAAATCACGAAATGCAATGTCATAATAAAATTTGAAATATTAAAACATACACCACTTGTGAGCATATTAATCCCCTTAATTCACTTTGGTGGTTTTCAATATTTCATGAACTAAGTTTTCTCCCTCTCGATTCTGATGAGTTATCGCAGTTTTCAATGGAAGGTCACGAAATCTCGAAACGCAATGTCATAATAAAATTTGAAATATTAAAACATACACCACTTATGAGCATATTTATCCCCTTAATTCACTTTAGTGGTTCTCAGCATTTCATGAACTTATTTTCCTAGTTCTCGATTCTTATGAGTTACCGCTGTTTTCAATGGAAGTTCACGAAATCACGAAATGCAATGTCATAATAAAATTTGAAATATTGAACCATACACCACTTGTGAGCATATTAATCCCCTGAATTCACTTTAGTGGTTTTCAACATTTCATGAACTAAGTTTCCTCCCTCTCGATTCTGATGAGTTATCGCAGTTTTCAATGGAAGGTCACGAAATCTCGAAACGCAATGTCATAATAAAATTTGAAATATTAAAACATACACCACTTATGAGCATATTTATCCCCTTAATTCACTTTAGTGGTTCTCAGCATTTCATGAACTTATTTTCCTAGTTCTCGATTCTTATGAGTTACCGCTGTTTTCAATGGAAGTTCACGAAATCACGAAATGCAATGTCATAATAAAATTTGAAATATTAAAACATACACCACTTGTGAGCATATTAATCCCCTTAATTCACTTTGGTGGTTTTCAACATTTGATGAACTAAGTTTCCTCCCTCTCGATTCTGATGAGTTATCGCAGTTTTCAATGGAAGGTCACGAAATCTCGAAACGCAATGTCATAATAAAATTTCAAATATTAAATCATACACCACTTATGAGCATATTTATCCCCTTAATTCACTTTGGTGATTTTCAACATTTCATGAACTTATTCTCCTCCTTCACGATTCTTATGAGTTAAATGGAAGGTCACGAAATCTCGAAAAGCAATGTCATAATAAAGTTTGACATATTATGAGCATATTTATCCCCTTAATTCACTTTGGTGATTTTCAACATTTCATGAACTTATTCTCCTCCTTCATGATTCTTATGAGTTCAATGGAAGGTCACGAAATCTCGAAACGCAAAGTCATAATAAAATTTCAAATATTGAAACATACAACACTTAGGAGCATATTTATCCCCTTAATTCACTTTAGTGGTTCTCAGCATTTCATGAACTTATTTTCCTAGTTCTCGATTCTTATGAGTTATCGCTGTTTTCAATGGAAGTTCACGAAATCACGAAATGCAATGTCATAATAAAATTTGAAATATTGAAACATACACCACTTGTGAGCATATTAATCCCCTTAATTCACTTTGGTGGTTTTCAACATTTCATGAACTAAGTTTCCTCCCTCTCGATTCTGATGAGTTATCGCAGTTTTCAATGGAAGGTCACGAAATCACGAAACGCAATGTCATAATAAAATTTGAAATATTAAAACATACACCACTTGTGAGCATATTAATCCCCTTAATTCACTTTGGTGGTTTTCAACATTTGATGAACTAAGTTTCCTCCCTCTCGATTCTGATGAGTTATCGCAGTTTTCAATGGAAGGTCACGAAATCTCGAAACGCAATGTCATAATAAAATTTCAAATATTAAATCATACACCACTTATGAGCATATTTATCCCCTTAATTCACTTTGGTGATTTTCAACATTTCATGAACTTATTCTCCTCCTTCACGATTCTTATGAGTTCAATGGAAGGTCACGAAATCTCGAAAAGCAATGTCATAATAAAGTTTGACATATTATGAGCATATTTATCCCCTTAATTCACTTTGGTGATTTTCAACATTTCATGAACTTATTCTCCTCCTTCATGATTCTTATGAGTTCAATGGAAGGTCACGAAATCTCGAAACGCAAAGTCATAATAAAATTTCAAATATTGAAACATACAACACTTAGGAGCATATTTATCCCCTTAATTCACTTTAGTGGTTCTCAGCATTTCATGAACTTATTTTCCTAGTTCTCGATTCTTATGAGTTATCGCTGTTTTCAATGGAAGTTCACGAAATCACGAAATGCAATGTCATAATAAAATTTGAAATATTGAACCATACACCACTTGTGAGCATATTAATCCTCTGAATTCACTTTAGTGGTTTTCAACATTTCATGAACTAAGTTTCCTCCCTCTCGATTCTGATGAGTTATCGCAGTTTTCAATGGAAGGTCACGAAATCTTGAAACGCAATGTCATAATAAAATTTGAAATATTAAAACATACACCACTTATGAGCATATTTATCCCCTTAATTCACTTTAGTGGTTCTCAGCATTTCATGAACTTATTTTCCTAGTTCTCGATTCTTATGAGTTATCGCTGTTTTCAATGGAAGTTCACGAAATCACGAAATGCAATGTCATAATAAAATTTGAAATATTAAAACATACACCACTTGTGAGCATATTAATCCCCTTAATTCACTTTGGTGGTTTTCAACATTTCATGAACTAAGTTTCCTCCCTCTCGATTCTGATGAGTTATCGCAGTTTTCAATGGAAGGTCACGAAATCTCGAAACGCAATGTCATAATAAAATTTGAAATATTAAAACATACACCACTTATGAGCATATTTATCCCCTTAATTCACTTTAGTGGTTCTCAGCATTTCATGAACTTATTTTCCTAGTTCTCGATTCTTATGAGTTACCGCTGTTTTCAATGGAAGTTCACGAAATCACGAAATGCAATGTCATAATAAAATTTGAAATATTGAACCATACACCACTTGTGAGCATATTAATCCCCTTAATTCACTTTAGTGGTTTTCAACATTTCATGAACTAAGTTTCCTCCCTCTCGATTCTGATGAGTTATCGCAGTTTTCAATGGAAGGTCACGAAATCTCGAAACGCAATGTCATAATAAAATTTGAAATATTAAAACATACACCACTTATGAGCATATTTATCCCCTTAATTCACTTTAGTGGTTCTCAGCATTTCATGAACTTATTTTCCTAGTTCTCGATTCTTATGAGTTACCGCTGTTTTCAATGGAAGTTCACGAAATCACGAAATGCAATGTCATAATAAAATTTGAAATATTGAACCATACACCACTTGTGAGCATATTAATCCCCTGAATTCACTTTGGTGGTTTTCAACATTTCATGAACTAAGTTTCCTCCCTCTCGATTCTGATGAGTTATCGCAGTTTTCAATGGAAGGTCACGAAATCTCGAAACGCAATGTCATAATAAAATTTGAAATATTAAAACATACACCACTTATGAGCATATTTATCCCCTTAATTCACTTTAGTGGTTCTCAGCATTTCATGAACTTATTTTCCTAGTTCTCGATTCTTATGAGTTACCGCTGTTTTCAATGGAAGTTCACGAAATCACGAAATGCAATGTCATAATAAAATTTGAAATATTAAAACATACACCACTTGTGAGCATATTAATCCCCTTAATTCACTTTGGTGGTTTTCAACATTTGATGAACTAAGTTTCCTCTCTCTCGATTCTGATGAGTTATCGCAGTTTTCAATGGAAGGTCACGAAATCTCGAAACGCAATGTCATAATAAAATTTCAAATATTAAATCATACACCACTTATGAGCATATTTATCCCCTTAATTCACTTTGTTGATTTTCAACATTTCATGAACTTAATCTCCTCCTTCATGATTCTTATGAGTTCAATGGAAGGTCACGAAATCTCGAAACGCAAAGTCATAATAAAATTTCAAATATTGAAACATACAACACTTAGGAGCATATTTATCCCCTTAATTCACTTTAGTGGTTCTCAGCATTTCATGAACTTATTTTCCTAGTTCTCGATTCTTATGAGTTATCGCTGTTTTCAATGGAAGTTCACGAAATCACGAAATGCAATGTCATAATAAAATTTGAAATATTGAAATATACAACACTTAGGAGCATATTTATCTCCTTAATTCACTTTGGTGGTTTTCAACATTTCATGAACTTAGTTTCCTCCCTCTCGATTCTGATGAGTTATCGCAGTTTTCAATGGAAGGTCACGATATCTCGAAACGCAATGTCATAATAAAATTTGAAATATTAAAACATACACCATTTATGAGCATATTTATCCCCTTAATTCACTTTAGTGGTTCTCAGCATTTCACGAACTTATTTTCCTAGTTCTCGATTCTTATGAGTTATCGCTGTTTTTAATGGAAGTTCACGAAATCACGAAATGCAATGTCAAAATAAAATTTGAAATATTAAAACATACACCACTTGTGAGCATATTAATCCCCTTAATTCACTTTGGTGGTTTTCAATATTTGATGAACTAAGTTTCCTCC